>CAUYRT010001874.1:0-28042 GCA_963574885.1 Lepilemur ruficaudatus
TTTTGAATGTAACAAGATAAGTCAACTTGAGTGGTAATATATTTTGGGAAATCAGCTCACTACAAATTGTGACTGTAAACATTGTACTGTAAATGTTTTGTAGTTTTCCCCCAATAAAATTTTCGGAAGGAAAAAAAAAAACTGGCAAGTATGCCATATAGATCAGGAGTTCCTGGGAATGGTTAAGAAAATGATCAACAACTCAACAAGAAAATGGCAAAGGACAGATGGTTCACATTAAATGAAAAATAAATATTAAATAGCTCTATAACCTAAGAAAAAGATACTCATCTCATTCATAATATTAAAAAGGCAAATTAAAATTATTTTCTGGCCGGGGAACAGTGGCATGTGCCTATAGTCCAAACTACTAGGAAGGCTAAGGCAGGAGGACCGCTTGAATCCAGAAGTTTGAAACTGCAGTGCACTGTAATTCTACCTGTGGATAGTCACTTAACTCCAGCCTGGGCAACACAGCAAGACCCTATGTCTCTTAAAAAGGAAAAAAAAATGCTCTGATAACATTTTCATCTACAGCGTGAAATATTACATAGCCATGAAAGAAAACTAAAAAGCAAAAAAAAAAAAAAACACTCTACAATTACTGATGTGAATGTGAAAAGATCACGAAGATATTTTGTTTAATAAAAAGGCAAAGGGCAGCACTATATATAATATGATACCTCCTGTGTAAAAAAAAAAGCATAAGGAAACCCTGAAAGGATAGCGTCTGAACTATAAATATGCTGAATAATGAATAAGTATGAATAAACTAATAAAACACATAAATTTACCAGTTATTTGTTGTGTAGATCCATTTAAACCCGTCATTCCATTAATTTCTCGCAATGTTATGAATTGTCCTGTCTCAAGTTTGTGAGGATGACTTTCAACGCAAGTGACGATGCCAGGATTAGCCTAAAAAAGAGTGAAAAACAAATTCATGTACTCTTTCAAATCTTACACAAAAAAGACAAAGTTATCATAAAATTCTGAAAACCAAATTTCTAAGCCATTCATCTACATTAATAAAAGCAAGCCTTTAAAGAACCATCACAAAATAATTATCAAATTATTACTACTTTTCAATGAATGTTAAAAATATGATTTCTATGTTTGGTGAGAGATGTTCCCAAGATTTCACAGCTCAAATATTTCATATATTCAAAATTTTTTGTGACTTATAAAAAACAAAGTTATCTAATAGTTTTAAAGTCATGTTAGAAAAAAGTCTGTCTGCATAAAAGATAAAAGCCTAACTTTGAAGATCAAAGTAATGTGAGGAAGGAGGATAGAGATTTTAAAGACAGAAATAATATGGTAGTTTATATACCTTGCCCAACACTGTAAAGAAATACTGCGTAGCTTATCAACTTATTTCCTACGCTATTCAATAAAATAAAATAGCAACACAATATAAGAATCCATAGTATCTTTTGAACAGTGTGTTATTCTCAGGGACAAATCAAAACCAAGCAGGAAAGGTAAAAGGCAAAGCATTAATGTGCTTGAAAGAATAACTCAGATAGAATATTAAACCACTCTGTAAAAAGAAAGATACACAGAACGATTTTTCTTAAAAAGGCATGAGAGAGACAACATTACACTGGGTTTTAAAATAAAGCACAAAGACAGAAGCACAAATACTATTATGTCAAAGTATATTATCATTCCCTTATATTTGGCTTCTTTGGAGGCTTTAACGTAAGTTGACGACAAAGAGCGCAAATAAATTATTTAGTCTAAAAATAAAGAATACTAAAAGGGGACCATACTGATTTCTCCAATTCTTTCATGGAATAAAAAATAAGCTTACTTTGTATCAGGAGAGTATGGTTAGAAAATTCTGATTTTTTAATTTGAAGTTTAATTCTTAAATTTTTTCTGCCATCTAAATAATGTTTCAGAAACATAACAAATTAGAAATGCTTTTGTCTAAGATGATTTATGACTCTTCCTTTAGTCAGAGTGTTGGGTCAGGTGACTTACATACTTAGTACATCCATGATCTGACACAGTAAATGGTTCACATCCCATAGGAACATGACATTTAAAATTAATGACAAGCAAATGTTGATCTATCAAGTATTAAATATTGTCAGAGGGAATCTAGGATATTCTTAACAATTAATATTCCAATTTCCAGTTACTTTTAATATAATGCAATCAAAAAGTTAACAAAAATATTCACTTATGAGTTATCTTAAAACACTGCAAAAAATGAAAAATATTGCATAATATTTTGCTATTATAATACCATCTTTTTGAAAATAGCATTCACATTGACTTTAAAAAATTTATTTTAAAAAGTTCATTAATATAATCATACTTGCGTTATGTTTGAAATGAAAATTTCTTTTGGGTCTTCTCCTGTTGTATCTAAAACTTCAAATTCATCACCGAAATCACAAAACAACCGTGACCAAATTCCATGCATATCTGCACTGATGAACTGTGAAACAGCAAAAATACGTTAAAGCTTATTTATTTTTATAAAGAAAGAAAAAAAAAAAACAGAAAAATTTTGGTAATTTGCCTATAAACCAAACTTAGATCCTAGTTTTAAAAATAGGAAATGAATATGATACCAAAATTAAAGAGAAAAATCTTATTCTGATTGTCATCATGTAAAAAAAGTCTCTTGTATAACTCACTGAAGAGATACAAATACTAATAGTGAAAGTGTTCGTCCTGTGATTAACTACATGTCATTGTTAAAGATTACCTTAATTGGAGGGCTCTGAGAACGGCAGAAGTCATTGATCTTCTTCTGTAATGGAAGTTTGACCTCAGTCAATACTACACACTGTTGAGAATACAAGAAATTAAAGACCAGAAAATACACAATTATTTTGGTAATATACAACAATCAGAAGCACATCGGTTTGCACTATGGAAAAGATATATTTTATACTTGCAAAAAATTATTATCCTATGGCATTCCATTCTAAGGTTAGTATCTTCAAAAATACAGAACAGCAAAGGAAAAAGTAACACATACAGGGGAAAACCTGCCCACATTAAATCCAAAAACTGTCGAAGCCTTCACAATCAGAAGCAAACCCAAATATCCCATATGGTATTTATAGACACCAAATGGTTAGAGATTTACCTGTTACTGTCATGGAAAAACGTTAACCTAGCCTCCAGAGTATTATTTTCATGCTAGCTTAAAAGGGTGACAATTACACTTTTAAGAGATACGTAAGTACAAGAACATGTCTAGGTGTGGATTTAGTTTTATTATCTAGAATTGGCGTGCTTGTTGTAGAAGATAGTCCTCCATGGATCTCTTATTCTATACATGTCTCATCGGGTTTGCTATGAATGCAAGGCCCCGTCCACTTTCAATTCAGGGCCATTTGTCTACCCCACACAGTTTGGGGTCGTTTTTAATGCATATTACTGTGAAAACACTTCACTGATATAACTGCTTTATCGATAGTTCCTAGGCCCCTTCCCTAAAATGGAGAATGTGAAAGGTATTATTCTAATAAAATTCTTGTAACTTGAAATTTTTGTTCTGTTCTTCAAACACTAGATTAGTTATATCATATCAATTCTTAATGAATTGCCTTGGAATCTGTCAATAACATTCAATACAAAATGGAGTACTAACCTGGTATTTATCTAAGAAGGACAGTTCTGTGGTCTCATTGAAAGGAACAGAAGATGATGTCACATGAACATATGGATTTAGTTCGGCAATATGTTGAAGTACAGCTTCAGCTCTAAAAAATAAATAACCTCCACTATTATTCTGTTCAATATACTCAATCTCCTAAAGTTGGAGACTCTAATAACATCAGAGGAACCTCAGATATTATGAAATTTCAATAGAAATTTGAACTGTAGAAAAAACCAAGACTTCTTTATCTTTACAGATAACTATACGATCTTGAGATGTACTATCATATTCCATAGTAAGCGACACAGTCTAACAGTTCCTAGCTTCTTACGTTTCCTAAAAATTCAGCAATACTAAAGAGCTTCTTTAATAAATTCAAAGAAATTCATTCCTAGGCCTTTGAAAATATGTGAATGTTATCAAAAATTTGACAAGTAAAAAAAAAATAAGCATATACCAATTTATGTTAGTGTTAATTTATCGTGATGAGTTAAACACTGGTGTTCTAAATACAGAAAATATTCTAAGTAACTGAGGGAGTAAAATAAAAAATATCATAATACATCAAAATCTATTCACCTGTTTCTTTTATTAACAACATCATCTTCACAAAGAAAGAAGTTGGTTCCTAGGTCCCATGCTTGGCATTCTTCTGTATCATGAATTGTAAGTGCCTTCAAAAAAGTATTGGTTGAAATCAGGAGTAAGACAAGGATGCTCACTATCTCTGGTACTATTTACACTGTATTGGAAATATTTTGTGTAAACAATGAAAAGTAACTAAACGCATTGTAATTGGAAAGGATAAAAAACTAAATCTATATGCAAATGGTATGACTATATACATCTGGAAATCCCACTAAATTGATGAATATTTTAAACATTAAGAGAATCAAGATATGAAAATCCAGAAAATTTACATAACAAACTCTTCAAAATACTCCATGTTCCAAGCAAAAAAGATAATTGACAAACTAGAAAAGAAACTTGTAGCTTATATCAGAGGTCACAGACCTTATAGAAAAAAGGGTAAGTTATTATGAACAAGGAGTATAATGAAAAAGAAATGCACATGGCCCTTGTAAATATGTAAAGATGTTCTATCTTGCTCAGGAATGAAATATCTTTTCTCACTTGCTAGATTGGCATAAATCCAAAAGTTTGACAACATACTTTATTGATGAGGGTGAGATGAATCAGCCACTTTTATATATTACTGATGGGAATGTGAAGTGACTCAACCTCAACGGAAAGGAATCTGACAACTTTAGCAAAAAGACATACACATTATCCTTTGACACAGCAATCTCACTTTTGGGAATCTATCCCAAAGACATGCTGAGAAACATACAAAAAGACATATGTACAAGAAACATACAAAAAGACATATTAAATGCAGCACTATTTATATTAGCAAAAGATGAAACAATCAAAGTATCTACCAGTGGGGAACTAGGTATAATATATACATCTACAAAATGTATAACCATGCAATAATTAAAAAAACAATAAAATCTATATTTATCACTATGGAGTAATCTCTAGGATACGCTATTCAGAGATAAAAAGCAAGGTGAAAAAAAGTACGGCACTTTGTCTTGGAAAGGCAGGAGAAGATAAATAAATACATATACACACACATAAACAGATAGGCAAGTATGTATGTATTTGCTTATATTTAAAAACAAATGAAGAAAAAAGCAAATTTAAAAAGGGATACCTAATGAGTAAAGGATGGAACAGAGTAGTGCGAAGTTAGACTTACCTTAAAATAATTTGTTTTATAAATCTAACTTTAATCATATAAATGTCACATAATAGTAAAACTAAATTAAATTAAAATAAAAAAAAGCAGCTGGATGCAATGACTCATGCCTGTAATCCCAGCACTTTGGGAGGCTGAGGCAGGAGGATCACTTGAATCCAGGAGTTTGAGACCAGCCAGGGCAACAAAGCAAGACCCTGTCTCTACAAAAAAAATTTAAAAATTAGCCAAGCATGGGGGCGTATGACTGTAGTACCAGCTACCTGTGAGGCTGAGAAGGGAGGATTGCTTGAGCCTAGTTGTTGGAGGTTGCAGTAAGCCATGATCAGGCCACTGCACTCCAGCCTGCGTGACAAAGTGAGAGCCAGTCTCTCTAAAAAAAAAAAAAAAAAAAAGAAAATCCTAAAAATCCAAAGCAAAATGAATAAATGGCCAAACTTTTTATTGAGTTTGCTTCATAACTATCCAGAGGAATTACTTAAAGTGACTTACTTAAAGTGACTTAAAAAAGGCAGTTAATTACTTTGCCAAATTCAGGTGGGATAAAAAACAATAATAAAAATCTTAAATTATTTTCAATAATACACTGTTATTAATAATATTGAAATTGGTGCTCTGAAACTATGCCATACAGGTAAAACATAACAGAGAATAAAGCAAGTAATTAAATTAATATCATCAGGAACCAAAACACAGTAAGAGAAAAAAGATACAAATATAAAATCAAAGCGGTAAATATCCAATAATACAAGATGTGAATTAGAAATTTTAGCAATATTAAAATTTAGTAATTTAAAAATACTACACATTAAATTTTAAATATTTTAAATATTAAAATTTAATAAAATTATAGTAATAAATATTTAGAATATTTATAATCCTATACTTCAAAATCAGAAATTTCAGTGTTTACTATTGAGTATTCTAGGTCTGTCCACCAAAAACACTTTACAAACAGTGACAAAGACTACTGGGGTTGTGTCAAAAGGACTCAACAACTTGAAAAAGATTCAAATAACCACTGATGGACCAATTTGAGCATCAATGAAAGTAACAACTGTAATGAGCCAAAACACAAAAATATGTTTATATCTATGACTTTATCATGATGTACACACATGCATATATAAGTTCAATGAACACTGGGAAGGATAGAACTACTGATTTCGAAAACTAGTGAATAAAAGGGGAAAAATTAAGTCTTTTTCTGCCTTTCATACATGTACAATCTACACTTTTGTGAAACCAAGTGATGAATGGAAAATTTTCTAAAATATTATTCCAACTTAGTAAGTGAGGAAAGAATGACAGAATATCACTGCAGCCTCTAATGAAATAATGAATCTAGGCAACCATCACCAATGGCTAATAATCACAAAAAGAGGGACAATAGAATATTATTGTTTCCTATTGGGAGAACAGTATCTGCTATGAAGTAGTCTTGATGAAAGAATCAATTCTGATTCTCTGGGTATAACTATCAGTTGACAGGACATACGGGGTAGAGATACATACAACAAAACTACTAGTTCATAGGAAACACAGGCGTAGAGGTATATGGGACAAATGACTGGTTTCTTTAACAAATAATCTTTAACGAAAAAATAAAAACAGGGAAGGGAAATCTATAGATTAAAAGAAAAAACAAGTTTAGTATATGGATTTTACTTGGTCTTGATTAGAACAAAGCAAGCTTTAAAAAAATTCCTTAAGACAATCAGGAAAATTTGAACTCCAGATATTTGATGATTGTGGTAGGTAGGCTTTAAGATGGCCTCAATGCTTCCCACTTCCTGGTCTTCAGGCCTTTGTGTAATCCCCTCCCCTTGAAGATGGGCTGGACCTACTTCTGAGATGAGTTTACAAAAGAGTGTGACTTGTCTAGTTAGCAAACTTCCTCTTTTCCTGCTTGCTCACTCTAATGAAGCAAGAGGCCACACCATGAGCTGCCCTATGGAGAGGGCCACATAGCAAAGATTGAAGGTGACCTCTGGTCAACAGGCAGCAAGGAAATGAGGTCTTCAGTCCAACAACCCATGAAGAACTGAATCCTGCTGACAAAACTTGAGCAAGCTTGTTAAACAGATCATTCCCCAGTCTAGGCTCAAGATGACTCCAGGTCCGGCTAATACCTTATCTAAAGCCTGTAAGAAACCCTCAGACAGAGGAGCCAGCTCAGTCTTGCCTGAATCCTGACCCACAGAAACTGTGAGATAATAAATGTTGTTTAAGATAATTAAATTTGGGGGTAAACTGTTTTACAGTCATAAGTAACTAATACAATGATACTAAAGACTTGTTACTTTTTAGGTGCAAAAATGGTATCGTGGTTATGTTTTCAAAGGTACTGTTATTTTTTAAAGATAATACTAAAATATTTAAGGATAATACAATACAATGCTTGAAATTTATATCAAAATAATTTAGCAATTGGGGGCAGTGGGGAACAGGAAGGAAATACATGAAACAAATGTGCCCACTGAGTTGGTAACTTGAAGCTGTTTGATGGATACATGGAGTTTTGTTAAACTATTCTTTCTACTCTTCTATATTTTTAAAATTTCCATGATAAGCTCCTTTTATTAAAGTAGAGCATTAAAACAATTCTGCTATTAAATGAAGACACAATAATGAAGCCAAAGTGTAAACAATACTATCATTACAAATGTGGGGATAAAAAAGTTTCTAATGAACAATTTTTCTTACTAAGGATATTTACTCACCTTAATTCCTGCAAGAACAAGATTCTTTGCTATAAATGAGAAAGAAAAAGGAATAGCTTACTATTAGGATAATACAAGATATGCATACTAGATATGTCTTCGTGGAACTTGGTCACTTATTTGATTACATAATTTTAACTTTTTTACTGCTCAAGAAGTACAAGTTCCTTATTAAAAGGAAAAAATAAAACTTTGCATAATCACACCACCCTCACATAATCACTCCTAATATTTTAGTCTATTCTACTAGACATGTTTTTATGAACACTAACCTAATGAATTAATGCATAAAGAGAATGATCATTAATAGCTATTAACATCACAAAAAGAGAAGTAATGAGAGGCATTATTCATTCCTTGTGGAAGAATATAACAGTATCATGAAATAGTGTCAAAAAAATCAAAACTGAATCTCATCAGGATTTTGGATTGAATTTTTATTATAGGAAATACAAGGGGAAGGATTTAAATTCATTAAATTATCTTATATTGCTCAGAAGTGTAACACAAAATTATGAATACAAATATTGCTTACCAATCTCCAAACCAAGGCCACCCATACCACTTAAGAAAACATGGGACTTGGCCATCTTCTGCATTGCTGTGTCTCCAAGAACGTACCTCTGTCGACTATATGTAAGACACAATGATAAATAAAAAATTACTTCAGTGAAATTATCTATCCCTTAAAGTTGTTTACAAACTAATTGCCTAAGTACTAGATCTTTCCCACAAAATTGTTTTGAATGATTTGCACAATGTTTAAACATTTCTGAATTATTACATCATTAAATATGAAACATCTAATTGTGAATCAAAAGTTCAGTTTATTATATCTCAAACAAGAAGCAGTACAATTAATCAAAGTATGTGCCTAAACTATCGACACAGTTTTGCCATCTTAATGGTAGCTTGCTTATTACGCCAGCAGCGAAGAAGCCTAGAGAGCAAGTGGCCATGAAATCACGAAAGGCATCTTCCACAACTTGTTGAGAATTGAGTATTTTTCCTTGCAAGAAGTAGTCCAAAGCCTCGAAGAAATGGTAGTCAGTTGAAGCAAGGTCTGGTGAATACAGTGGATGACAGAAGAGTTTCCAAGTCCAGCTTCTGTGGTTTGAGCAGCGTTGTTTTTTGTGACATGTGCTCCTGCAAGAGGATTGGTCTGTCTCTGTCGACCAATTTCAGGTGCTTAACTGCAAACATTCTCATCATTTTCTTCAATTGGTTGCAGCAGACATCCACTGTAATTGACTGACCAGGTTTCACGAAGCTGTAGTAAATAATACCAGCGCTGGATGACCAAACAGACACCATTAGGTTTTCAGAAGAATATTCAGTTTTGGACTGTGTTTCAGCACTTCATCTTTATCCAATCATTGTGCTGAATGCTTGCAAATGTCAAAAAGAATCCATTTTTTCATTACATGCAACAATATGGTGTACAAAGCGTGCGCGCATTTATGTTGTGACAGCAAAGAAAGAAAATCAACTTCAAGATGATTTCTCTTCTGATACTTGTTTAATTCATGTGGTACCCATCTATCCAGCTTCCTTACCTTGCTCATTTGTTTCAAATGGTTCAATATTGTTGCAATAGTAATGTCAAACCTTACTACTAATTCAGATGTAGGTGAGATGGATTTGCTTCCACTACAGCTTTCAGCTCAGCATTATCCACCTAGGTCTCAAGGTCACCCACATGGCTCATTTTCAAGATTAAAATCACCAGAATGGAACTTCTCAAACCACTGACATACTGTGCGTTCATTAGCCACATCCTTCCCAAGCATTTCATTGGTATTTCGAGCTGTCTGTGCTGCATTGGTTCCACAGTGGAAATCATATTTGAAGGTAATACGAATTTCTGACTTATGGTCTCATGAAAATTGCTCTTAAAAAAAAAACTGAAAGATAATCACAAACCACAGTGTACATTCAAAAATATGAGGATGTACTTTCACAACAAAAGGAGGACTGGTACCAAATTAGAAATTTTTAGAGAAATGGAAAAGCAAAAAAGTCAGACAGAAATTATGATGTAGTTCCATAAAGTTAAACAGAGTATGCCTGCCTCTCAATGTGAAGATACAGGATAAAGACCTTTACAATGATCCAGTTCTACTTAATGAATATAAGTATATTTCTTCTTCCTCAAGATTTTCTTAGTATTTTCCTTTCTCTAGCTTTATTGTAAGAATACAGTATATAAAAAATGTAACATAAAAACGTGTTAATTGACTATGTTATTTGTAATGCTTCTGGTGAACAGTAGGCTATTAGTAGTTAAGTTTTCGGCGAGTCAAAAGTCGCATGTGGATTTTCAACTGCATGGGGGTGGATACCCCTAATTCCTATATTGTTTAAGTGTCAACTGTACTTTAACATACACTTAAAAATGTGTCAATAGGGTGGAATTCATGTTATGTGTCTCTACTATGATAGTAACCTTTTAAAAATATAAATGGGGACCATACTTTTTTTTAAGAGACAAGGTCTTGCTATGTTGCCCAGGCTGAACTTGAACTCCAGGGCTCAAGTGATCTTCCCGCCTCAGCCTCCTGAGTAGCTGGGACTACAAGCATATACCACTGCATCTGACTGGAACCATGTTCTAAATGACTCTGTAAGTTACAGCATTTGAACTTGTATTATGAGGCAAAATAGTCAGAAATGCGGCAGTGTGAAAGAGAATGCAGAGAAAAGAGAACTTGTGGAATCTATCTTTACACCATCCTACCTTCGTTCAGCTTACTCCTGAATCTGTCTCCCTAAGTTGGTAAAAGGTTAAGGATCCTCACTTCACATTTTGTCCCTAAAATAAATAATTGTCCAAAGTCCTAAATCTATTATTAGTACCCCCTAAGGAGAAGACATTATTTAAAATTAAAAAAGAAAAAACATCTCCCAAATCTTCAGGTTCAGTTACTGTAATAAAAAAAAAAAAAAAAAAAAAACTTCCCTTTCACTAAAAAAAAATCTATTAAGTTAATTATAATAATTTTTAAAATCTAAGAACATAAAAGCTGATTTTTGTGTCAAAAAGCTCACATTTTGGCCTTTGCAATATACATATTTCTTTGGATTTCTAGTAAGAAAATTTAAAAGTAGTAACTGTTTCAGCATTCACTAATAGTACCCACACAAATTCCTGGCTTTATCATTTACTATTTTTTCTTGATTCTTGCACTATGACAAATTCTTAAGAAAAATATTAAAATATAAACAAGAATAAAGACGTTGGTAAACAACTAGAACATGTTTGCAACAAGTCATACATCCAAAGTGCAAACAACTACATTAAAAGATATTCTATCAGGTAAAAGAAAATAGCTTACCTCTTAATAGTATCAGCTAAACGGCTATATTCTATAACTCTCAGTCAAGCAAACTACGTTCTACTTACTTAGCATTGTAAATGAAAAATTTAGTCAGTGGTCTACTCAAAATTAAGTTTATTAATCAGTGTTACAGGGTTAGAGGGATATAAAAAGAGTTTCACAAGAATTATAACTATACAATCAACAAAATTAGCCCACCCATATACTATTCCAAGGAGTTGCCATATGTTATCCCAAGAACGTGACCAAGAGGACATTAAGAACGCAATTATAGACTAAGATCCCAACTGAAGGTGACTTTTGAAGTATAATTTATAATCAGGAGACTACCTACAAAATGATTTTCACATAAGCAAGATTAAACGTTAGCCTTCTATCTTTTTCCAAATGCACAGCACAAAACAGAATTTGGAATCAACGTATCAGGTGGCATGCATCAACTCCTAATAAAGTACTCATAATTAACACTGCATCCCACATTAACAAAATATAAAGAGGATTTAAAAATACATAATAAGCCTATCCTTCCAAATTCGATTGACATAAAATATATTTTTCATGGTTATATTGAGAGGAAATCTAATAACTTTTAAACTGAGACTATGCTGTCTTCCATACAAACAACTCCAACTATTAAAAAAAATTTCCTAGGTGTGATAGCAATGTATGTGTTTTTGACTTTTCTTTAATTATTGAAAAAAGTATTCTGATTTCATGAAAAAGTGTTGTTTAAAAAAGTCCCACCAAGGCCAGGCACGGTGGCTCACGCCTGTAATCCTAGCACTCTGGGAGGCCGAGGCGGGCGGATTGCTCAAGGTCAGGAGTTCGAAAAAAGTCCCACCAAATTCCATTCAAATCACATACTTCTCCACTGTCTACAAATTACAAACGAGCAATGTTTTAATAAGATTATACAGAAGTAATCATATTCTCTAGATGCTATTGTATGACTAAATAAGGTGAAATTGAATTTTTTAATGAGAATCCTGCACTGTCAAGAGCATAAATATGTGTTATTGTCCAAAAACAAGAAGTTATGTTTCATAGAGGACAGCATAATCCTTCTTAATCAGTCTTATCACCTACACCTAAAGCAATTGAGATTTAAATATTATTAGAGCTTTCAGATTACAGTGGAAAAAAAAATCCAATTACTGAAACCCTAATTTTGACTTGAGAGGAACTCTCAGGATATATATATATATATATAAAATTCTGCATAAGCTTAATGGTTTCTTCAAATAGACTACTTGATTACTTGAGAACAATGAATAGGGAAAATAAGTTTCTCTTTCCATGAGGTTCTTACCTGTATAATGCATCATCAATCTCCACAGATTCTGTTGATATGATGGGCAGATTTTTATTTGTACTGGGGGGAAAAAAAACTTATAAGAGCAAGTACGGTTATTAAATATTCACATTTTATAATACAACATTTGATTATACATGGGACCAGATTTATGAGTTACTAAAAGTTTTTACAAATCAAATATATATTTTATTATGTACCACTTTTGATTTTTAAAATGTTTTGAAATTAAATTCTGATTGCTTGCTATGCCCTGTGTGTACTAGAAGATTACAGAGCCCATGGTTTTATTCTCAAGTGTTTTATTATTGCCACATATATTCTGATAGATCCATATTTTAGCAATTTTATTTCATGAACGAAATTTCTCTATATACACACTCTCCGTAAATAAACTCCTTCAGTACCACAGAAGTCACTGTATACTGATATCTAAACCTTATTTCTCCATATTTGATCTCTCCTCTGACCTCCAGATTTTAAACACCTGCCAAAACAGTAACTCTATTCTGATGTCTAAATGTTACCACAAACTATTGCTGCTTAATCTTATCTTCCCCAGTCTTTCCCAAATCAGTTTTTGGTACTACCATTTTCCCAGTTGGGCTTGAAATCTAGCTATATCTTCTTATTTAAATCATTTTTTTGCTTTCTCCATCTGCAAGTCCTGTTAACTCTACCTTCAAAAGAGATAGCGAATCTGATCACTTCTCACTACTTCAATCAGTAGAATCTCAAACCATCATCACATTTCACCTGAATTACTCCAAAGGCCTCCTAACTAGTACCCTTATTTCCACTATTGCCCTTCTCCTTTAGTTTATTCTCTATATAACAGCCTCTACACCTTAAAATGTAGTCTGAAATTATTCCTTAACTTAGAATTACCTTTCAGTGGATTTGAAAGAGCTTATTTGTTCTATCTCCCAATTACCTCTTCAATTTCAACTCCCACCACCCTCCTTTCTCACTTACTGTCTACAAGCCACACTGATCTGCCTGCTGTTCCTCAAGAAGCCAAGCTTGGCCTCACTTCAGAGATTTTACACTATTCCCTCTGCTTGGAATGTTATTCTTTCAGATCTCAGAATAGCTGACTTCTTAAGCCTCTATTAAAATACTGCCTTGCAAATATTACACAGATCATTCCCGATCACTCTATCAATAAAATGACTCCCCTTATGCTTAGGTTAACCTGCTGTACTTTCTTCAAATCACTTATCATTAACTGTTTATTGTCTGCCCCTACACCTCCCAGTAGAATGTATGGTCTGTTAAAAATTCACTATTGCATTCCAAATACCTAAAACAGTACCTGGCATTTAGTAGTAATAGCTAATCCTGGGCCACACACTGTTTTAAGTGCTTTAGATGTACTAACTCAGTGAACTGCTACAACCTTATGAGCCAGGCACTACTGCCATCTCTAATGAACACAGGAAAATAACTGAGGCTGGGAAAGTTCAACTTCAATAACTTGCCTAAGATCACAGAAGCAGGTAAATGGCACAGCCGGGATCTGAACCCAGACGGGCTAGCTCTTGACTACCACATTATACTGCCTATTGACTCTCACAAAGGAAGCAACTAAAACATTTGTTAAATGAATATTTTTTAGGAACAAAAAAACTAAGCTAAACATACTAGTGTGATAAAGTATACTTATTATATTAATGTATTATTTACAGTAGTGTGTCCCAATTTTTTCACAGCATGGCATACAAAAAAATGATATTGTAGAAAACACCTGAGAAGCAGAGAGAGTTCCCAGGCAGAAGGAACCAGCCTGGGGCTCAATGGACTCAGTGGGCCTGAGCCACTGTGAGAGCTGAGATCAATATTATCTTGGCAAAAGTGCAAGCCATTCCAGGTTCTGGGAAGCTCTAATTAATTGTCAATCACAGGATTTGAAAAACAATGTCACAACATGAAATTCAGGTCTTGAAATCCAATTTTCTAGGCTTGGCGTTGATAAATAAGCCAAAGGATTTGTAAATATGGGTAATTAAAATGTTACCATTTATTTTACCAAACATTGACTTGGTATCATCAAATGATATCAACTCCTAGCAGTTAAATGGATAACTATTACAAAAACTCCTGACTGCAATTACGAAAGCAAACCAGAAGATAAACTGCAGCCTTTGCAGAAAGTTCTGCCTCCCTGGACTAGTTCAAGAATATTTAAAAATAATAAGATCTATACGGCAATCAAAAACGCTTCAAATAATGGGTGTGGTGTGTCTGCACGACATAATAGCCCTCAGGTACATGTGGCACTGCTGGCAATGGCAGACAATATCATGGTACTAGAAGCAACCCTTCCGTCTGAAACTGGCGAAAAAGCTACAGGTTTATGAACAGTCTTTCGCATTAGCTGAAAACAATACAACCTGCACTTCCATCTTCGGCAGAGTGTATTCTGATAGTGGGCAGGCTATGAACACTTACTTTATTAATTATGAGATGACTGAAAGAGAAATTACTAAGCCAAAAAACTGGTGAGGGCCCAGCACAAACATTTCCCCCTAATTTTGCAGGGGCGGTAAAGACGGAAAGGAGAAGCCCAGTTCCAACTTGGAAAGGAGAATGGATAACTTGCGCCTGTTTTCCTGGCTCCCCGCCCCCCAGAGGCTGCCACGGATGCCTTCTTCACCAAGGTCCCCCCGCTAAGAGTTTTCAAAGGGGGATCTCAATGGAGGACAGTGAACAGCGGCGCTCACAGCTTTCATGTGACCCGAAGGAGGAGGAGGACAGGAGCTTGGCACCAGCACAACAAGCGACCGGGGCCACAACGCTCTCTCGCCCGCAGTCCCCGAGCCCCCGTCCGGGGACCCGGAGGAAGGAGGCTGCCAGACCCCCGCCGCAAAGGAGCGGGAAGCGGACTTTCTCCCCGGGAAAGCCGAGGCCGGGGCCGACCCCGCCACACCCACCCCGCGCGCCCCCCGCGCCGGCCAGGGCCTCGCGCGCTCCTCCCAGCTCGCCCGGGGGCGGGGAGAAGCAGAAAGCTGGCGCCCAGGGCCCACGCGCGACCCCTCGCTTCTTCTCGCCCTTATCGTCCTCTCACCTGCCAGTCCCCCAGGAAGAGCAGGACGCCTCTTCCCCCTGACGGGCGGCGACCGCCTGGGATCCCTCCATTGCCGCCTCAGACACCGCCGCCGGCGACGGAGAGACAGGCAAGGGGGCGGGATCGCGAGGGGTCAAGGGGCGAGCGGTGACGTCATCAGACGGGGCGGGCCTAGGGAAGCGAGGAGCCCGGAAGCACCGTCCCGTCAAGCCTAGGGGCGTCCTGGCTTCCGGTTTGGGTGTGGCCGCAGGGCGGGCTGTGGGGCAGGTGGCTGAAGTGGGCGTCGCTGCTGCGACTGCGATCTGGCGGATGCCTGTGGTGCCAAAACTCTTAAGTTTTGCGTCACTGCTGGCTCTGCAGACGGGCATACAGGACTCTAGTGATCCGCGAAGTAATGAGATTGTGTTGCAAATCCTTGAGAGTCTTATAGCAAGAAGAGGAAACTCCTATATTTTATAAATAGAAAACCGAAGGCTGGTTTTCTATTTCTAACTCCAGATTTCCAGTCTGGTGTTCCATTAAAGACGTTATACGTTTAACAAATAACTTTGTATGTGTACTATATGCGAGAAACTGTCTCAAATTCAATAGACTCATATAATTTTTAGAGCTATAAATGACGTGAGGTCATCCAGTTTGGTCCTTTCATTTTAGGAGTGAGAGAAAGGAACTTCCTGTCCGTGTAAGTGACTTGGTCCAGGTCACAGAGCTAGTCACGGTCAGTTTACCAGAACGCAAGTCTAAGGACATCTCACCCCGTTCTCTTTCCGTTGACTCCTATGTCACCTTTCTTAGAAAGCCACACTTAGTTGGACACAATAACATTAGGATTTGACTTTCCTTCTAAGTAAGAGTGCGTATTTGAAGAAAGGTCCACAGGATTTTTTAAATGCCCTTAAAGTGTTCAAGGTAACCCCTTTTCTCTTTGCTGGTGATTGGTTTGGGGTTGGTCTCGTGTCCCATTCTGGCCAATTTAAGAGGAAGTGCTGAGGGTTATGGGAAAGAGAGACCCAAAATGAGAAGTCACCTGTTCTTTCTGCCTTTGAGACTTAGAATGGTGACAACCAACCTCATGAAAGGAAAGCCTAGTGGATGGAAGCAGAAAAGCTGATTCAAAAGTCTGGGTTAACCAATTCCACACGGCTACCTTTGGACATCCTGTAATACGAGATGGAAAAATACCACTTCCAATTTGACATTTCTATTCCTTATAGCAGAAAGAATTCTAAAAGAAACAGATGCATGAAATAAAAGTCATACAAACACACACACATATGACATTTATTGTGCTTCTTCTCATTACAAAAGCAATACATATGTTCACTTTGGGAATTTGGGATTACAGGAAGTCACAGGAAGAAAATTTGAAAAATCACTCAGAGTTAGATATAGTAACACTTTTTGCGTGCATTTATCTATTGCTTCTATGCATGCATTTTATGTTATGTAACTTTTAAAATTAGACTATTTTAAACTTGATTTTTAATTTCATAATCATAAAAATAATAAGCAAGATTAAATTGAACCTTATTCCTTTTTCTTTTATTTCTTTTATTTATATGGTAATTACAAAAGCCCAAGACATTGGTTTAACGTGTAAAGGGGGCCACAGGTAAGATAGATGAAATTCTAAAAATACTTTAACTGTCTAAGATATTATGTCTTATGACTACCACGTCAGTATTGAGACGAGGTCATTGTAAGGAAATTCCTAACTCATTTATGCTAACATGTATGTCCTGGTAGATAATGTTCACACCTGGTACCTCTCCCAGAGTATTTTTTTAAGCTACCATATCTCTGCTTAATAGGCTGAAATGGAATTAATGTAAACTTTGTTCAATTCATTGTCACAAGTTTATGTCATTTCTTTACTAAACTGAATTGCTAAAAGAAATGCAATTTTTAACTACTTTTATAGGCTAAAGGAGAAGACACCAAGATAGAATCTTATTAATAATTATCTGATATGTTGGATTTACTCTGTAGAACATTTCTTTTTTTACAAGGAATATTCATCTTTTATTATACTTGGAAATAGAATAAACGACTGTAATATTGAATATGAGCGACTTACTGTCTGTTGAGTGCTAGATCTCTAATTTACAATCCACATTTACCTTTTACCTGTGAATTTTAGTTTAAATTCATCTCTACATTACAATTTATGGATCATAATATTCATGTAGAATATTCATATCTGTGAAGTTTTTCATTGCATACTGAACCTTAAAATAATTTGTTTGAAGAGAATAAGCATACTGAAGCAATCCAGTTTCAATATTAAGATTATTTTACATGTATATAAGCGAATACTTTCTGATACATTTTTATTGTAATAACTCCCTTATGTATAGATACAAAATCAAGCCAGGATTCTTAACCTTTTTGTTAACTACGGATGTTTTGGCAGTCTGACGTAGTCATTAAACCCCCTCTCAGGATGTTTTTAAATGCGTAAAATAATACAAGTAGGACTAGATGAAAGCAATTACATTGAAATACAGTTTTGTGCATGAAATGTAGGTTAAAAAAACCCCACATCAAGATTTTGAATAGCCCTTTAATTAAAGTATCAAAAAAATGCCTGAGGAAATACTTAAATAGAACAGTTTCTTGAACACATAAGAACCAAGCTGAAATACATTCATTAAATACATATGTAATAAAGCCCTTAGATTGTTCCTTGTACATGTGTGTTATTTTTGCCTTTAAATCCAGAAGTAAGAATTACTATCAGTTTAGAAATAAGTACATGAAAAAGAAACTTGGAGAAGATTGGTTTTTTTACAACTTATCTACCTCCCTGTGTCACCTAGCAGAACTATAAAATCTTGGACTCACTATACTCAGTGTCAACTTTGAGCGTTTTAGCACACTACAGATTTTTAGCCTTGCCCAATTCAACTGTAGAGTTGGGTCATAGATTGGTTAACTGAAGGTGTGAATTTAGTAAAAGAGAAAATATTAATGAAAGAGTACAGGGAAGGAGCTCAGTGGAGACGCAATTGAAAAATAAGATAGGATGGGGAAAAAAACCCAGCAACCCCACAAAACTGAAAGTATGAGAGGAGGAAAACAAGGAAAGGAAGGACTTACTGTCAGTGACCAATCTACTTTCCACAGTTCCAACACACCCTAGAATATTTAGAAATTACATTTCATCTTTTGTGTGGGACTACATAGCTCATATGAGTATAATGGTATCTTATCTATTTAAAAAAATCTTAAATAATGCTTGAATTTTCTTTTAAGACCCTTTATTATATTTTTCTCATCAAATGGATATTATACTCCCATTATTTTCACCCCTCCCATTTTTCAAGGGAGAATTAAGGCCTGGATTAAATAAAAGAGAGATTATTGTGCAAACATATTTTGGAAACTATACTATTTAATGTGAACATCAGTAGGTGTTAGTTTCACATTTACAGAGAAGTTCTCTTTTCCTTCCCCCCTTCTCCAACACTCTGTTGTGTTCTTTGACCTGTATAGACTGAAACTGTGCAGTTTTCTTCTCCGAGTTCCTTTTATGTATCAAACATCTTTTTGCTTGTGCATTTGCTTGATTTTACATTGATTTTACATTGATTTTTCTCAGCGATTTATGGATAATGGATTTAGTACTCTCAGGAGATAGACAAAAAATTATTCATATTGTGAAAACAGAGGGTATATTAGGCATAAAGCATAATCAGTACAAGTATTTTCTTAACTGTATTTTTAAAGCACTGCTATTACTAGAGCAATTAATTACCACAATCTCCATAGACTTTGCAGCCTAGAGGAATATTCTAAACCCCTGTCTGATCCTAACCCTTCTAAAATCTCCCTTTATATAGAGGCACGTCACAACCTGTACCATGTAGATGGTTAAAGGAGAATTACTCATAGTCTTTCTTGTTAGATTGGCAGAGTAGATTGGGAAGGGGGGGTTGGTTGCTGAGTACTCCAAATGCCAGCATGCTTTTGAACCCAAAGAGAAAATTAGATCCATTGGGTTTTTTTTCTTTGTTTTTTTTTTTTACATCACAAGAGGGAAAATTGATCTTATGGGCAGGGAATATACGGTCCTCTGTGCTCTATGTATTGTTATAGCATAAGAATGTAATTATTGCTAAATCCCTTTTGGAGAAAAGCTTCACAGCATGCTGAGGTTAGGACTGTGTTGTAAACCAGCCTTCCTTTTTGGCACCTTTTTTGCCTTAGGCTGTGTCTGTTTTAAATATTTATACATTTTTATGCAAGGAGAAAGTGATAAGAAACCCACATAATGTGCTGTATGAGGACTGAAAGGGAAGAGATTAATTTAGAAGCTTATGATTAAGAGAAAAATATTTCAGTCTTTTTCCTGAAGTTTTTTTCCCCCTTGTAATTGGGAGGTTCTGACAATGTGGTTTTTAAAAGAATAAGAGTTGTAACTTAAGTTTAAATCCTGCTTTGTTTGTCCATCAATACCTGAAAGCTTTGTGTTTATCATTCTCAAATGGAGAAATTCATTACCTTCCCTTCTTTACTGGACTTCTTGTGTAGCCTGTCAATTACAGAGAGAAATATCCGTATATAAGTGGATCAAAGCATGGGTTTAAAAAAGCAAAGAGAAAGAAGAAGTGATTTACTGGATCTGACACCCTGTTTACCATTTCGGGATCAAACCAATACCAAATTCCTAGGACATAATAGGGAGTCCAGCAGACAATAAATGAAGTGGCAAATGCAACTGTCATCTTTAGGGTCCTCAGCCGTGCTCTTGGTATATTGTTCTTGGATTGATTCAGTTGTAGTTCTATTAGATAGAAAAAAGAGTAGGTGTTTAAAGAGCAGTTTTCTCACAAAGCCAAAATGGACAAGAAGGAAGAGACCATCACTAATTCAACCTATTGAATATAATGGGAGAAAATTTTCACTATTTTTAATAATGACAGTTTGTTTGAAAAGTGTGTTTTTATGCCAAGTTTTCTAGTATGTCACATCATGAATAGAAAAGATTGAAGATCATAGCGCTGTTAATATTAAGTTTCTACCAAATGAATCTGGATTAGAATACACAATATTCAAACTCTTAAAATATAAATTTAAGAGAGTAGGCTGAGGTTGCACTGAGTTGAATTCTGACTTCAAAATAGAATTATATTCCTTGAATGTCTCTGCCACTAAGAATAGTAAGAATTGTGTATGGATGGAAGTGTGCCGCCCTAAATTATCCACCTCAACTGTGTGCTTGTTTCTATGATACCTGAAACAATTTCACTTTTAATATTAATACATCCTTTAAAGTCCATAGGTTACTCTTCTTGTGAAGAAATGTAATGGAAATTAATGGAATTGCCGACTTTAACAGTCAGGCTGCCTACCTGAAGTTTCGAACTTTGTTCTTAAAGGCAAAAAGCTGCAATTTGAAAGTGCTCAAAATCTGTTCTTGTATTTCCTAATCCAGAACTGCTACGTTAAAATAAGAAATACTCTTCACATACTGTATTTTTTTGAGGAAAACAGATACTGCTATTCAGAAATAGTCATTTGGCAACTCCTTATTGATCACCAAAGAGTGGAAATATAGAGGAAAATCTTTTACATTTACCATGTTTTAATTATGAGATTAATTTTTGAGCAGAAATGTTAAAATAAGTAATTTATTGACTAAAGATTGGTTACGAGTTTTTGTTTAGACAAAACTAACTACCATTTACTATGTGTCTTGCCATGGTCCTTGCTCTTTCTACATGCTGTTTCATTTAGTCTTCAATATTTGTAAACTTTAGTGACATACAAGTAATAAAGCAATCAAGCAGAGTGAACTCATTTAAAAAAAAACATCTTGGCTCAGTTCAGTGGCTGAATATTAAAAAAAATATAAAGACACCCACCACATGCTACGTTTCTCTCTCTTTTGAAATATCATCATGCTTGATTATTAGTTTACTGTTTACTCTCTGAATTTTCTGCTAGACTGTAGGCTCCATGACAGCAGGAGAGCTACTTAGCTTATCTTATTCACCACGCTATCCCCAACCTGGCGGTTTCCAGCAATATTGAGTATTCAGTACACATATAGTTGAATAAATACAAAATTAAATAAATAAATGTGTTAATAATATTTAACCACTACTCATTGCCCCTGCTTTTTGTTTTTCTGCTTCTGCACTGCTCATAGTTTTTTTTTCAGATTAACCCCTATTTGAAATTCATCTTCTTATTCTCTCTGTTCCCTTCTTAGATATCCCTTATAGAACAGAATCTCTCTAGAATAAAATTTGAAAGGCAAATTGTTTTTGCAGTATGTGTTTTTTGGAAATATTTTGTGTTGGCATGTGGAAAGTGCCCAAATACCTATTAACCAGCATCACCATGCCAGCATCACCATGATTGTGAGATTAAAATGATATCCCTGTTAAATTATACCAGATATAACTTAAGCATTATGTTACTGACAACATGACTTTTGGATGTTGCCAACATAACCAAACTTTATAAGTTTGTAAATTTTAGTTTTGGGGAATGTAGCAGATTACTGTAGCAAAAAAGGTACAACCACATCTGTGAAATTTTGGTTGAAATAATGAATTACATTTTTGAGAATATTTCACACACTAATACACATACAAATGTGCATAGTTTATGTTGTGTAGATATAGGAGATTTGAATGTAAAACAAAACAGCTTAACATTAACAAGTTTACTGGCTAGCACTTAAGTTATACTTTGCTATACTCTCAATATCATTTGTTTGATACATTGTTGTTTGGCATAGCAGGAATAATTTGCCAATGCTTATCTTGGGTATTAATGGAGTAATTGTCCTTTCTGTCTTAGTTTCATGATGCAAATATAGAACATTAGGAGATATTAAATGACCTCATCTGTAAATTGAGGATGATGAAAGTATAATAAAAGTATTACCTCATAGGGTGATTGTGGATATCAAATGAGCTAATATATATAAACTTTTTGGTACAGTATCAAGCACATAGTAACTGCCACTCTGCTGTGAGTACTACTGTTTAAAAACTGCCCACAATTACCACTAAATCTAAGGAATACATACTGTTGGGGTCCTGATGAAGGACTCGTGTCAGGGTGAAGATGATTTTTGCATTGCAGATCAGCATGATGAGAAGAGGGATGATGAAGAGGAAGCTGAAGGTGAAAAAGTTATAAAAGGCTTGATGCCACCATTGTGGAAAACTGCAGTGAGTTACACATTGAGAGAAGACTTCTGTCTGTGCAGTGCTGTCTGCTAGGTGGATCATCCTAAAGATGTATAACTGTATGAGAAAACAGGAAGTTGATGTTACTTTTTCCCAAACACAATTTGAAAATTTTCTCTCTGGTATTTGGCTAGCCTCCAAACATACTGTTGCCTAAAGCAATTTGTAAGTTCCTTCCTATTTGGCATTTCTATGAAAAATTATTTATGTCAGTAGATGTTTATTTAAAATACGCCTGGTGCACATTGACAACCATGTGAATTAAAAAAAATGTGGGTGTGAATGGAGCTGTAAGATTTTGAACTTTTTGGAAATTATTTCGACCTTGTAGAACAGTCATCACCCAAGAATTTAAACCTTCTTTGTAGTTTCAATTTCTGGTACAATTATGCTGAGCAAGTTTTTGCAAGTGGTTTTGTTCAGAGTTTTATCTTCAATACCTAAAACTGTGGTTAGCACTTAGAACGTATCCCCCAAAATACATATTTATATTTTATTGTAGAGATAGAAAACCCCATTAAAATGACATTATCTTAAAAACGTAGTCAAAAGACATGAACAGATAGTTCACCAAAAAGATATAAAACTGGCCTTTACCATACAAAAAGATGTTCAACCTGGCTTGTGATAGGAGAAATGTCAACTAAATTTACACTGAAATACCACTGTCATTATCAAGATTGGCAACAATTAAAAAGTACAGCTATACTCTCTGTTGGCAAGGATGTAGGGAAACCAGCGCTCTCATACTTTGCTAGTGGGAATGCAAATTGGTACAAACATTATGGAAGGGAATAGCATAGGGTAACTACACATGCATTTACCTTTGACCCAGCAATTCTACATCCGGGAATTTACCCTGAAGATACACAAATACCTCCCATTATATAAAAATACATATGTGCAAGGTTATTCATGATGTATCATTTGTGAGTTAAAAATGTTGAAAATAATCGAAATACCAATTCACAGAGCAGTAGCTGAATAAACTATGGTAGACCACTTAGTAGAGTGCTATAGAGCTGTAAACAAGAGTAAAGAAAATCTTTTATTTTAAGCAAATGAGAGGTTGTATTCATTTTTTAAGTTTTTGACTGAGTTTAGAAATTTTATTTTTAATTATAAATATAAGAAACAGAATTAGACTTTTTAGACTTTACAACCATGGCAAGAAACACTTCATAGTATTATTTTTTTTTTTAAACGCATACTTCACTCCTACGCAACCTGTTAAAAAATTAAAAAGTTGATTTTCAGTTTCAGATCTTTTTTCATTTTCAAGGAGAAAAAGGAAATTTTAAATTAATCCACTAGGGAGCATCGAATAATCTTATTATCGATCTTAAAGTCGAACCCAAACAAGTACGTTGAACTAATTTTATCTTATGATTCAGACGAAGTTTTTTCCACATTACAAAAGTGAGCCTTTCAGTTTTCCAAACTTCTTTGCAACCTGATCTTATTTAAAGTTCAGTTTTGAATCAGACCCAACAGATGTCTTGAGTAGAAGTCTTTGGAAGGGTTACTTCACAAAGAACCTGAGAATCTTACATTTCTTTAAAGTCTAAGCTACTTCCTTCGCTTCCCTCCACACTTCCCCGACGGGACTCGGAACCAGACGTGAGTTTGACTTTCTGCTCTGCACTGGGCCACATTTTCACTGTAATGTTTCATGTTTTAAGCTACAACGATGAAACTTTCAATTAGCAGTGACTTTGAAACATAGTACTATAATTTGAGTTAATGGTTATCATCTTTATTTAACAAATGCTTATTTTTTTAAGCAACTCTTTGGTAAAAATAACTATACCAGGGGCTCTCTGTCATAAAAGATGAACCAGATATATTTTTCTATCAGGTAATTTAATATTTGGTAGTGAAGATATAAAATGTGTGCAACACTGGTAATACAAGGTAGATCGATAAATTTTTAAAGAGAGGTATAGTACAGTGTATACAAATTCAGAATCTCACTTACCCATAAATTAATTAGCTTTAGTCTTGGTTAAGTTTATTTTGTGCTCCAAGGCCATGTTCATCTGAATGATTAATATAGAGATCCACTTTACTTTCCGTGATTCCTTTGTCCTTGGATTATATTTCTTTAATTTCTGTGTTTCTGCTTCTCTTATCCCTAGCCCCAGTTCTTATCAGTGTCTGCTTTATTTTGCCATAAACAAGAACATTCTGTTTTCCTTCTTCACAGTCAATTGCAGGTGTAACTCCTTCTTAGAATAATGTCTTTAACCCTCACCTCACCCCACACTAATTACACTATTACCTAACCTTTTTCAAAGGTAATTATCTTCAGATGGTATGCTTCAGTTTCCTCATCTATAAACGCAGATACTATACCTGTAGGGGCCGTTATGACAAGTAAGTGAGTTAATACACGCAGAGCACCTACAATAGTGCCTGGCACACAGCACTATATAAATCTTAACCATTATCATTATAATATACTGAGGATATGTGCAACTTCTATGTGTATCCACATATATTCATTTATATATTTATAAATGCATGCCAAATATTTTTTTCCTGATGTCTCTTAACCTTCTATTCCCACCTTAAGTTTTTCCTTCCTTTTCCTTCCCCAGACTCCTACAGGAAAAAAGGAAATAGACAACATTACATTGCGTAGCGTCATAGAGCATGGTAGTTAAAAGCTCTGACTACGAGTTAACTAGGTATACTGGTATTTCTACTTATTAGACAGTAATGTTGGGCATGTTATAGAATATCGTAAAATTAGTTTTTTCATGTGTAAAATAAGAATAATAATTGCACATAATTTATAGAGTTGTTGGGAACATTGCAGGAAACGTCGCATGTAAAAGCATTTATCACAATTTCTGGCACATATTTATGTCCTCAACTATTATTTGTCATCATCATTATCGTTTTTGTTATTTTTGCTACTAGCACGCTGCTACTATGTTGTAGCACAATGTACATGTGTGATAGGTTATTTATTGAACTGAAACTGCTTGTCAAGTTCAATAGTGCATTCTATACCAGTAAAATCTCTGCGTGTTAGGGCAGTACTCCACACACCTTTACACCAAAGACTAAGAAGTGGCTCACATTTCTTGCCTGCAGGCCTGGATTAACCACAGGATTAACTACAGAATTTAAGAGTTGTCAATATGTAATGCTGCATATTAACACAGATAAGCTAGTGACATGAACTTTTTCGGTAAATAATCTGCTACTCTGAAATTCTTGTGGTCTTAGATGACTCTCATTAGAAACCATGTGATTTTTAATTAGATATGGACACACCTTATTTAGACAATGTTTTCTCCTCAATTTATAGTTATAGCCTAACCACAGATGGCCTTAAACCAGAGCTATGCCCCGGGCATGTTTTTCACCTTGCCTCCCTCCCTGCCTCCTCCCCTCCTTTCTTTTTCTTTTCTCCCCTCTCCTCCCCTCCCCTTCCCTTCCCTTCACTTCCCTGCCCTCCCACCTTTCCGCCCTTCCTTCCTTCCTTCCTCCCTCCCTCCCTTTCTTCCCAACCTACTCTTAGAAATGATACTTATAAGGCTGGGCACAGTGGCTCAGGCCTATAATCCTAGCACTCTGGGAGGCAGAGGCGGGCGGATTGCTAAAGGTCAGGAGTTCGAAAGCAGCCTGAGCAAGAGCGAGACCTTGTCTCTACTATAAATAGAAAGAAATTAATTAGCCAACTAAAAATATATAGAAAAATTAGGAGGGCATGGTGGCACAGGCCTGTAGTCCCAGGTACTCGGGAGGCTGAGGCAGAAGGATTGCTTGAGCCCAGGAGTTTGAGGTTGCTGTGAGCTATGCTGACGCCATGGCACTCTAGCCCAGGCAGCAAAGTGAGACTTTGTCTCAAAAAAAAAAAAAAAAAAAAAAGATATAAGACTTGAATTATTATGCTCTGACATATGTAGATTTCAGAGTGAGCAGGATGAGCAGGATAGACTATGACCAGGGAGTAGTTTGGCCAAATTTACTAATCAGTTAGAATGCATGCTATAATTTTTGAAAAATTTGAAATAATCCACCTTTATATAAGCATTTCTTTGTGCTGTTTCTTAAGAACTAATCATTTTCATACTCATATTTCTGTATTTTTTATTTCTTGACTTCAAAAACCCTTTTATGAAGAAAAGAAGAAAGAAAGGGAGGAAGAAAGGAGAAGAATGAATTAAATGTTAACTAAATGTTTAAAACTAAAGTGTAAGGTCTTAAACTATTAATAGATGATTTTATATATTGTATAATTTATTCTTTACAATTACTCTCTTAAACTTAATTAAGTAATTTGTTCCAAGTCACATAGCTGGTAATTCATAGTTCTGTGATTTGAACCCAGCTCTGTTTAAATCCAATACTGCCATGACATTTCTATTATCTCGTGGGCTTTCAACTTTGTTACAAGGAGATCTGAGACCTTTAAAGGAACTGTGACTGGAAGTTAGTGAATAACCAGGTGGAGGACCAGTCTTCCCTTCACCCTATTTTAACCAGAGCAACTCTACTTATTATATCTGTTTCATTTACTGGGGATCCACCTAGGATTTTTTTTTCTTTTAAATGCTATTACTAGCAAAAAGCTTGCAAGTTTCTATGGTGAAACTTCTGAAAATACATACACAAACCATCATAGAACTTAGCTTCTGAGGTTAATAATCAGAACGGTAGAAAATCAAGGTGGCCAATTTGAAATTTGATCATTCTGAGCTCTAGCAAAATATCATCAATTCCCCCCAGAATTCCAGGCCTGAGTTGTGACAACTAGCTTGTTAGGTTTTTTTTTTTCAATTGAAGTATGAATTATCCAAGTGATAAAAAACCAATATGTGCATCAAAGGATGAAGATTAAATTTGTCTTTTTTTTTTTTAATTGGGGGAAAACTACAAAGCATTTACAGTACAATGTTTACAGTCAATTTGTAGTGAGCTGATTTCCCAAAATATATTACCACTCAAGTTGACTTATCTTGTTACATTCAAAAACCTACTCTGTCA
>CAUYRT010001877.1:0-33253 GCA_963574885.1 Lepilemur ruficaudatus
TAAAGAAATGCTTCCAGAGGCCATTATTGCATTTTGTGCTTCAAGTCAAATACCTTCCTGGCAGTTGGGAAATGAGAGTTCTAAGATGTGGCCCTTTCCTCTTAAATGAGTGATGAATTTGAGTAAAATGGATGAGGCAAAAGATAGTCACAATCAGTGTTAGGAAATTCTAAAACAGCAATAATGCTGTTCTTTCAATGAAGGTGGGAGGACTACCTTCAGTGACCTGTATAGGTGGCTTCTGCTGCATCTTTATGAAGGATGACGTCTCAGCAAATCTCTGAAACTTTGCTCCCTTATATTATCGAATGGGGGAAATGGTTTTAAGTTGTATTTTTGTTTGAGGCTGATTCTATCTTAGAGGCTTGTCTGGACCTGGGAAATACATTTGGTATCTAAATCAAGAGTGTAGCATCTAGTCAGTGTAAAAAAACCCATCAAAATAAGTATTGGAGAAATTGGTAAGAGTGACATTTGGCTCTTCTATACCTTGAGAGGGTTTTGAATTGCTTTTGTTGTAGTGCAGATGAAAGATGTAAGTTGTAATGTTGTATACCAAAAAGTTTACCTAATACCCTAAAACTCTGACTTGTACGTTTTTCCAGAATTACTCAAAAATAGAGAAAAGATGGTCACACCCTTAAATCTTTTGTGCTTAAATGGGAACTTGCATTGGTAAAAAAGGAAGATAGCAGCTGGGCATGGTGGCTTATGCCTGTAATCCCAACACTTGGGGAGGCTTAGGCAGGAGGGTCACTTGAGCCCAGGAGTTCTAACAGCAGCCTGAGCAGTATAGTGAGATCTCTACAAAAAGAAAAAAAAAATGAGCTGGCCGTGGTGGCGTACATCTGTAGTCCCAGCTACTCAGGAGACTGAGCCAGGAGGATCCCTTGAGCCCAAGAATTGGAGGTTGCTGTGAGCTATGATTGCACCACAGCACTCTAGTCTGGGTGACACAGGGAGACCCTGTCTCTAAACAAACAAACAAACAAAAAACAAAAGGAAGATGGCAGCTATGAAGAACACTTGTTTTTTTCAGGAAACTGAAGGGATCTTTGCTGAGGAAATACATTTCATCATCTGCTGGAATATTGAGAATTTGGTTTCTGGGATTTCATATAATAGTTTTCTGGGATATATAATTTTTATATGGTTGTCACTATTTTGCACATAGTTTTTTCCCATTTAACACATTAACATATATCACATGTATTATATACTTGCATTTTGTATCCCATCATTTGCTTAATTATTCTAGTTGTATTTGCATTCTAGTTTTCCACTTACTTAGGATCTGACTTTCTGTTAGACCTTCAGCTCCTCAGAGGCAGGGACCGACCATGATTATGTTATTCTTTATGATGTCCGTAGCATTCTTGGTATCTGAGGTCATGGCAGAAGAAGAATTAATTTATGCTGTTAAAGTTGGCCTTTGGGCTAGGCGTGGTGGCTCACACCTGTAATCCTAGCAATTTGGGAGGCTGAGGCAGATGGATTGCTCAAGGTCAGGAATTTGAAACCAGCCTGAGCAAGAGTGAGACCCCTAAAAATAGAAAGAAATTAACTGGCCAACTAAAAATAGAAAAAATTAGCTGGGCATGGTGGTGCATGCCTGTAGCTACTTGGGAGGCTGAGGCAGAAGGATCCCTTGAGCCCTGGAGTTTGAGGTTGCTGTGAGCTACGCTGACGTCACGGCACTTTAGCCTGGGCAACAGAGTGAGACTCTGTCTCTAAAAAGAAAAAAAGTTGGCCTTCAATATCCACAGGTCCCACATCAGTGGATTCAAGTAACTGAGGATTGAAAATATCCAGAAAAAAATTTGCATCTGTACTGAATATGTACAGACTTTTTTCTTGTCATTATTCCTAAGCAATACAGTATAACAAGCCTTTACATTATATTAGGTACTATAAGTAATTAGAGATGATTTAAAGTATATGGGAGAATTTAAAGTATATGGGAGTTATATGCAAATACTATGCCATTTTATCTCAGGGACTTGACTATCTGCAGATTTTGGTATCCTCCAGGTTCCTGGAACCAATCCCCCAAGGATACTGAGAGATGACTATTGTTTCACATTATTATACAGTAGTGCTTTTTTTGGTGACACATCTTAAGCTTTATCAATAGCTCATTAACTATAAATAAGTTCCTATTATAAGGTAGCTTAGCAACTTAAACTGATAATAAAAATCACCCCTTCAGTTTATGAAAATAGAAACCTCTTAGGAATTTTCAGTGTAAATGCTTTAAAAGATTTTTGCAATTAGAAAAATCATTTTGCATGTTTAACATTGCTATTTCAAGTAATTTAAACCTGGCTATAGCTTGCATGCTGAAGAATGTTTAGGCCATTTTAAATGGATTGTTCGAGCATTCAGAGTCCTTCCAGTTCCCTCTGAGAATCGGCTTTCGTGATAAAGAATGACACAGATGCATTTCATCATCCAAAAATGGCACTAGAAGAGTCGGAATCTTGGTGCGAACCAATTCCGAAGGGTTATTCACATTATTCTGACCTCTTTCCCTTAGGAATCTTTTAGGTCAGCAGAACACAGGTCTGAGATAAAAAGTTCTGTTGGAGGCATCAGTCTCGTGTGACAGATACATTCTGTTAGAATGGGGGGAAGTTGAAGTCTGTGTGGAAGCCACACGCTTACAGGTCAACCATAAATTCCTAGTATTATTTAATTTTGAGGCCATTATTTCATCAAAATCAAAGTTTTCCTGTACTATTTTTCTCCATTTCCTGTTGTTTTTCAAACTCTGTAAACATATTCAAATATATTTTTGCTAGATCAGTAAAATATTAATAGAATCCTCCCCCACCCTTCCTTAATACTTGATTCCTAGGGGAAAGTAACATAAATGTGCTCTTAGAGGAATCAAAAGATTGGTTGCTACATTACTCCTTCAGTCCTCCAGTTCTAAATGTAGATTTCTAAAATTGGATGGTCTGTGTTTGTCCTCCTGAATGAATTTACTTTCAGTGTAAAATAAACCTTTTCTTCCCCAGGCCACAGCTCTCTGAGGGACAGGGCCAGTTGCTAGGAAAAGTCATCCCAGGGAATGGATATTGATCTATAGTACTAATGCAGGATATGTTTTCAAGTGCCAAAGAAAATATGGAGATCCAAGTGGGTTGGCATATTATCCTTTTTGAGGTTGTTAAACTCTTTTCCTACTTCTGCTTGCATTTCTCTTTTTCTGTTCTACCCTTCTTTATCTCCATACAGTAAAAAAAATCATTGATTTGCTTATTAATAATGCACAGTGGGTGATAATTCAGGCTGAACATATCAGTGCTGGGTATGAGAAAATATTTCCTAGGTAAAATAATAGATAAAAAAGGTTACAAAAAATTGCCATCTTAATGAGGTACTTCAACAGTATTTAATATGACTGATGTGCTGATTACAACTCATCATTTTTATGATTATCAATCAAGCCTTGGAAGGACCTCTCATCTTAGTAAGTGATTTGGTCTAGTTTAAATTGCTGTATGTCCTGGAAAGTTCTAACGAGGCTGTATTTCTTTTGGAAATGTTCAGCTGAAAATTTCTCTAATCTGAAGTTGTGTTCCCAAGACAGAATTAATGAAGTATAATTATACTTTTCAAAAAGTATTTTTTAGGACTTAAACCTTTCTATATTTAATTTTAAAAATGTATCTTTGAGGCCGTGCACGGGTGGCTCATGCCTGTAATCCTAGCACTTAGAGGCGCCGAGGCAGGAGGATTGCTTGAGGCCAGGAGTTTGAGACAAGCCTGAGCAAGAGCGAGACCCTTTCTCTATAAAAAAAAAAAAAAAAAATAGAAAAGTTAGGCATGGTGGCATGTACCTGTAGTCCCACCTATTCAGGAGGCTGAAGCAGGAGGACCCCTTGAGCCCAGTAGTTTGAGGTTGCTGTGAGCTATGATGAGACCACTGCACTCTAGCCTGGGTGACAGAGTGAGACCCTGTCTCAAAAAAAAAAAAAAAAAAGTGTCTTTGAGTTTATTAATGCAGGCTTGATATTAGCTCATGGGATCATTATTTGATTTTTTAAAATTATTTGTAAAAGATACATAACATAAAATTTACCACGTTAACCATTCTTAAGTACATTTTAATGATATTAAGTACATTCACATTGTTGTGTAATCATCACCAGCATCCATCTCTAGAACTTTTTCCTCATCTCAAAGTGAAACCCTGTGCCCATTAAACAATAATCCCCTCCTTCATCTCTTGGCAACCAACATTGTACTTTCTGTCTGTGAATTTGACTATTCTAGGTACCTCATATAAGTGGAATTGTACAGTATTTGTCCTTTTATGTCTAGCTTATTTTCCATTAGCATAATATCTTCAAAGTTCATCCCTGTTGTAGCAGGTATCAGAATTTCCTTCCTAAGGCTGAATAATATTCCATCGTATGTATGCACCACATTTTGTTTTTTAGTTTGTCCGTGAACATCTGATGGTTTCCACATTTTGGCTATTGTGAATAACACTGCTAAGACCATTGGTAAGCAACTATCTGTTTGAGTCTCTGCTTTCGGTTCTTTGGATATATATATACTAGAAGTGGAATTGCTAGATCATATGGTAATTTTATGTTTAATTTTTTGAGGCACTACCACACTGTTTTCCACAGCAGTTGTACCATTCTTACATTCCCACCTTCTACATTTAATTTTACATTAATAATTCATTTTACAGAGTTTGCCTGAAACATTCTGCCATTCTAGGTTATACATCTAAGGCAAGAACACATCTTAAAACTTGTAACAGCTTAGGGGGTAAAAGATAATTCAAACAATTAAACTTTTATTTTCATTTAAACTAATTGGCTTATTTTTGTCAGGAAATACTTGTTATAGAAATTTGGGAATATATATTAAAAACAGAAAGAAAATGTCACCTGTAATCTCTCCAGAGGGATACATTTTTGTATATTCGTTTCTGTGTATATTATACTTAAAAAATTATAGTCATATAATACATATTGTTTTATAGCATAGCTAACATAGCTAAGTCTTACAGGGTACATTTATTTTTGTTTTTTGTTTTGTATTTGGGGATAAGCACATAGTTTAGCTGTATTATACTTTTTGTTGGCATCTTTCCTTGGGAGTGGTCATGATTTGGAGGATGCATAGTACCATGGGAAGGAAAAGAGTTGGGCTACTTTTCTTAGGGCACTTAATTAAGCACTGCTGGATACTTAACCAAGGTACATGCCTATCAGCAAGGCTTGGGTTGAGTAGGCCAGGTAAGGTTCTTCCCTACTAGCAATGTCTCCTCAGTTCATAATAGAATCACTTCAAATCTTACTATTTGAAGCCTCTAAATTACTCTGCAACCTCTGGAATGGTGATTTAAGTGAAATTTAGTTGAACTATATTTATATTCCTTTAAAATGAAATCCATACAAATCTGTTAATACCTCCATTTCATATTTAGGCAAATTTAGTAGATGTCATGATATCAGAGCTGTCCTAACTAATATTGCTCTTGTATTTCTGAGTCATTGTTAGCCACAGGGTTCTTAAGGCTGATGTAGATTTTATAACAGATTAAATACTGGTTAATTTTTAATTATCCTACTTGCTTTAGCCTATTGGGTTGGTAGTATATACACTTTATAATTTTATGATGGAAGGTCAGACATTAATTCTTCTTGAAGTTGATTGAATTATGATGCATAGTATGGTTTTCTTAGTAATAGCAAAAGGCACCACTGCCTTAAGGAAAGTGGAGTAATTAAACATCTCACCACAATAATCAGCTTATAATGGTGATGGTGGTAATTTTGAGTTAATTAGAAAATTTTGGTGGTATTTACATTTATATTCTGTTGCATTAGGAAGAAAATGCCACATGCCCAAGTTAAGGACTCTGTTCTGTTGTTCTGTATGGTGTGTAGCGTATCCTGGGCTTTTTTATAGCTCCACAAAACGTCTCAGAAAAGCTTGTCTGAATTCTTAGGATACCTATTCATGTCATCACCTGCCCTGGTTGAGTGTGGTCTAATGAAGACATACTTTGTACCTTAGCAGTCTGTAGCCCAAGGATGTACCTTGTACTGTTGAGAGCTCCCTGAGGGGAGGTCACATTTGGTCTCCAGGGCCTCCCAAAAGTTGTTGGAAGAGTGAAGGAAACAAAGACATTCATGAAGTTTAACCAGGCAAATCTAGGCAGAGGCATTTTGGGGCAATGCTTTTTTTAGGGGAGGAGGAATGCTTTTTATATTTGGAATACTTTAAAAACAGATGATGGTGTACATTTATGAGACAAGACAAAGTCTAAAGGAAGTAATGGTGGAATTTGGAGTTTAGCCATTGAAGGGCCAGGACCAGTGTTCTCCGTGAGAAGAATGAGAATGGTGGGGGTTGAATTCTGACTGTGCCACTTCTGCCTTGTGACCTTGGCAAGACATTTCATCTCTGAGCTACATTCTCCATCTGTCTCCTCCTTACAAGACTATAGTCTCCTCCTTACAAGACTATTGTGAAGATTAAATGAAAGAGTGTGGGTGGCTACCTAACAGTGTCTGTGACAAGGCAGGTTCTTGGTAATTGTTAGTGTCGTCCTTCCTGCTCTTTATTTGCTTTGCCTGATTGTGTTGCTAGGAATAATTACTTGCTTGGCCAACATTACTACCCCTGTTGTTCTCATGCATTCAAGTAATCCCCCATAGCTTCTTCATTGCATTTTAAACATAAAATCACAAATTTTTAGAGCTGGGACAGATTTGTGGGAAACCCAGGCTCGAAAAGGCAAATGGCATGTCATACTTACTGATTTAAAGTAGACCTGGGACCAAAGCAAAGGCCTCAGGACTCTGGTTTCCACCATACCAAGACTATTGGGGATGCTTTTTTCTTTTATGAAGGGTGTGGACATGGAAGATATATGGACTGTTTCTTAAATTGACTCTTAAATTACAAGTCCTTGGAGAAACACCTTGTAAAATAAAGCTTGAGGTAATTTAGCAGTGGGTTAAGTCAGTTCATATAATACACCGTCATTATGATCTTGCATTAGGTTACCAAACCCTTAGGGCAGAGCTGCTTGCATCCAATTAATGATTTCAGAATAATTGTACTGCTGTCAGGAAATTGTATGGTTTTGAAAGGTAAGAGCCCTTTGTGTTGTGATTTCAAAGGCAGTGAATCTTGCATTTTTGGCTAATTTTATGTCATGTAAAATTTAAAATTCTGAAGACTAACTTGATATGGTTCATATTATAGGAAAATATGCATCTGGATTTTCTTGTAATTTATCTACCTGCTTAGAGGGATTTATATTGCTTGACTTCTTGTGACTCCTTTCTCCATCTGTTTTGTAAGAGGCACCAGACAGGTCATTTGAGAGCCACCTGGTTTTGTTTTCTTTACTTCTTTTAAAAGCATGGGAGATAATCTTACCATACAAAGAATACTTATAAATCAAGAACAAGAAAAAGAACAACGATCCAGTAGAAAAACTAGGCACATGATACAGAAGGCTGACATAGGGCTCTTAAACATATGTTGGCGGCCAGTGCAGAGAGCAGGCTCCAGCTCCAGACCGCCTGGACTCAGATCCTGACGCTGCCACTTAATGAGCTCAAACAAATTCTTAAAGTCTCTTTGACTCTATTTTCTTATTGGTAAAGTGAGGATTAAATAAATTTATAAATGTCAAAGCGCTTAGAACAGTAGTTGGCCCTTGGTGCTCAGTAAGTTAGTAGTTATTGTTGCTATGTTCTGATTATTTTTTTAAATGATGCCTGGCCTCATCATAGGAGAAGTGCCAGTTTAAACAAAACTGAGATGCCATGGTAATAGGCTGTGCGGGAAGGGTGTGGGTAAACAGACTCTATGTTGCATTGATGGCGGTTTTATATATTGGTACTACTGCATTAGAGGACAGTTGGAAGTTGCTATTAAAGGTAAAATATCTTATTAGACTTTGACCTAGCAATTCTGTTTTTGGGATTTATCTTAGAAATTTATTGTATCTTAGAAATTTATCTTGTATAAAACATGACACATATATACAATAATATATGCAAGCCATAATTGCGGTGATATTCCAGCAAAAGACTAGAAATGACTTAAATATCTCTCAGTAGGAGACAGGTAAATTGTTAAATCCATGTAATGGAATGCTACAGTTGAAAAGAAATGAAGTACCTTGGTACCTTCTTACCACTGAAATGAAGTAGGTCTACACGTGCTAATATAGAATGATTTCTATGATATACTGTTAAGTAGGGGGAAAAGCTTCTATTTGTGTTTCTGTTTTTCAAGTTACGCATACATGCTCACATATTGTGCTTGTATGAGTGTACACTGTCTCTGGAAGAAATTACAAACACTTAACAGTGGTTGCCTTTGAGATACGGGTCAGGGAGGGATGGTAGGGAGAGTTACTTTCTTCTACCCTTTCATATTATTTGAAACTTTTTTTTATCATGTTCATATATTACTCTCAAATCCTTTACCTGTCCCCACCAACACACACATACACACACACACGCACGCACACACAAACACAGAATTGTCGGAACATTCAGATGCTGCTTTTGAGTTGTCTGACTGTGTGGTGACAGGGAAGAGCCTGATGTGATGGTGTTTAATCCTTATTGAATATGTGGTGTGATACTTGGGGCTGAGAGCAAGTTGTCATCCAAGTTGGTGCTACTGGGAGAAGTCTCCTTGGATGGAGGGAACTGAGGCCTTGGCCAAGTATGCTCAAGTCCTGAGGCTCCCTCTGTGTGTGGTGCTGTTGGAACTGCTGGAACCAGAAGGAACTTGGTCTTGAGCCTCCCTCTCTTGGCTATTTTAGAGGTCTAGGAAGAGGGTGAGCAGGAAGCACATGTGGAACACATAAGCACTGATAATAACTGGGCGAGACAAACAACTGGTTCTAGCAGGTTGTCTTATTATTACAGAAACAGACACAGATTTGAAGGTAGGAGGATTGGACATGTGGGGAAAGTGAGTGATGCATTTAACTAAAGGTAGTTCATTTATTCTGGAGTTGGCTTTTGTTAACAGTTCTTTTAAAGTTAGCTAAATGGTTATTTAATTTCTTCTTGGAATCCTTTTTGTTTGTTCCAGCAGAGATGTCGACTTATTTATAGGAGTTGCTTGAAGCCAGAGTCATGGTGGATGTAGGGAAGTGGCCAATCTTCACTCTGCTGTCACCTCAAGAAATTGCATCTATTCGGAAAGCATGTGTCTTTGGCACTTCAGCTAGTGAAGCACTCTACGTTACTGACAATGATGAGGTAAGCCTCTCTTAAAACCTAGAGTTTAGTTTCAGGTCTTACTTTGGGGTTAGGCTTCAAAAGGTGCCGTTCGAAGACAGAGAAGAGGGGATAAAGAGAACCTGAAGTTCAGGAAGACCATGCCTTTGATACAGTTTCTCTCTTCTTTCCGTGTTGCGATTTATACCCCTCTACTCCATACTGCTCTTTGAGTTTCATGGTATAGACAAATATTCTAGAACTTTAGTAATGCCAGCAGAGGTTGAATGTAACAGCCTTCTGAGTCCCTTCTTGCCTACTGAGTTATCCAATTGAATTTGAAGTGTCTTATTTTCAGAGCAGAGAAGGGAGCTTTTACTATTGCCCATGCCAAATGACTCCAACAAAACCATTTATTTTCAGGTCTTTGTATTTGGACTGAACTATAGTAACTGTCTAGGAACCGGAGATAACCAGAGTACACTTGTACCCAAAAAGCTAGAAGCCTTATGTGGAAAGAAGATTAAAAGCCTTAGTTATGGGAGTGGACCACACGTTCTTCTCAGCACTGAAGGTAAAGAGAAACAAATTTAGCTTTTCAGTTTTGGGAAAGTCGGGCAGTGAACTCTAAGCTAAGAGGAGGTAGAGCTGTATCAAATAATTAATTTTGGACTGTTTTGTTTCTTTTTTTTTTTTTTTTGAGACAGAGTCTCACTCTGTTGCCCAGGCTAGAGTGCTGTGGCATGTTTTGTTTCTTAATTTCTTAGGGAAAGTACACAAAGCAGGTAAAAGTTAAACACTTCAGGCTAACTCAGGAATAGCCATAGAGGAAGTCTTTCAAACCGGGCAGACTTCTGAGATTTTAAACTACTTTTATAAAGCTGTAGATGGCTAGATATAGTAAATGAAATGGTCCTTCCAGCATAATTTTTCAGTGGATTTGTGGTTGCAAGGCAACTTTCAGGGTCTCCTTGGTCTGTTTCTACAAACACAGATCCTACTGGTTTTCCTTTTTGTGTAGTTCCTGAATCATTTGAATGGAGAAATCTTATTTTATTCCCTTGCACTCATGCGGGTCATATCAAAAGAATTGGGGATGTGGGTTGATAGATTCTTGTCCTTTTTTTCTCTGTCTCTCCAAGATCACTAAAGGAGAGTAACTTTTTTCTTTGGTGATTTATCGGCACTGTGGGTAACCAGCACTCTCTGAAAGTTTATTATATATAACTTTAAATCTTCCTTTTATATTTTAGGCACATTAGCTTTTGCTTTCTCTTTTGCAGAGGTCCTCAGCTTTTTGTTAAATAGTAGTCTAGGGTGGCATCTGGGAAATGGTTTGCATCCCTGCCTTTCTGTGTCTAGGCTAAGGAATCACAGCTTCCTTGGATGCTGCCATAGGCCCGACCATCTAGCATTTTGATTGCCTGTAGTTCATCTCTGAATCCACTCCAAGTTCTCTGCATCTTTCACAAGCTGTGAGATCCAGAGCTGAGCGTGATCGTCTAGTACAAGTCTAACTGGAGTTGTGCATAATGAGGTGATTATCTCACTTCTGCTTTGTGTAATCATGCCTCGTGGCATCACGTTGGTTCTTTCAAACAGTTACTGCATTACTGACTAGTTCAGCTTGTCAGCCATTGTGACCTAAGGATTTAATTTCTTCCTAGCACATACCAAATTAATTAGTCCCTAGCCGGGCACGGTGGCTCACGCCTGTAATCCTGGCACTCTGGGAGGCTGAGGTGGGTGGATTGCTCAAGGTTAGGAGTTCAAAACCAGCGTGAGCAAAAGCGAGACCCCGTCTCTACTAATAATAGAAAGAAATTAATTGGCCAACTAAATATATATAGAAAAAATTAGCTGGGCATGGTGGCGCGTGCCTGTAGTCCCAGCTACTGGGGAGGCTGAGGCAGGAGGATCACTTGAGCCCAGGAGGTTGAGGTTGCTGTGAGCTAGGCTGACGCCACGGCACTCTAGCCCAGGCAACAAAGTGAGACTCTGTGTCAAAAAAAAAAAAAAGAATAAACAAATTAATTAGTCCTTGATTTCTGACCATAAAATACTGAGCCAGGTTTTTTTTAAAGCAAACATACTAAAACATATACATTCAGGTTCTTGGTTTTCTTCAAAGTGGTGACCTTAGGAAACTATAGCTCTTCTTTTAGAATTATTTTCAGAGTCCAGATCCTACAGTTTTTTTTTTTGTTTGTTTGTTTTTTTTGAGACTCACTTTGTTGCCCAGGCTAGAGTGCCGTGGCGTCAGCCTAGCTCACAGCAACCTCAAGCTCCTGGGTTCAAGCAATCTTTCTGCCTCAGCCTCCTGAGTAGCTGGGACTACATGCATGAGCCACCATGCCCGGCTACTTTTTTCTATATATTTTTAGTTGGCCAATTAATTTCTTTCTATTTTTAGTAGAGATGGGGTCTCGCTCTTGCTCAGGCTGGTCTCAAACTCCTGACCTTGAGCGATCACCTGCCTCGGCCTCCTAGAGTGCTAGGATTACAGGCGTGAGCCACTGCGCCTGGCCGAGATCGTACAGTTTTAAATATATTGAGTGTTACATTTCAGATATAAATAAATATTTTTTGTGGGGATATCTTTCTTTTTGTGGTTAATTCAGCTTTGATTTTTATAACATTTTATACAGTATACATCATGCTTTATATTACATGTCATTATGCATGTTGCATATGTGTTACATATGTGTTAAAAACAATCAAATAGTTTTAAAGTAATTTTACTCTTAAAACCATCAAATAGTATCAGATTTTTAGTGAAAAATAGAAGCACCTCTGCCTTACCCCTCTTCACTCTTAGTAACTTCTCTTTAGAAGGAACCACTTTTAACTCTTTCATATGTTTCTTCTGGTAGTTAATCTCATATTTTTTAAATAACATGCTTATACTCCTATTTCTGAATTTTCAATTTTAATTGTTATCCATTAACTTTCTGTAATGGCAGATAGAATTTAGCTTTTCCCCCTACCTTCACTCTCCTTATCCTTTCAGTATAGTGATAGCATCATTTTGATTAAATCAGTATTTATATATTAGGACCATATGGGTGTTATTTATAGCTGAGCCGCCTCCTTCCTTGTGCAACCATTTGTTTTCCTGGAGTTGATAATTGCCTCAGGTGTTTTTCATTTACTTACTTTTCTTTTACATTTACTTTTCTATACAGCCATCGTTAACATATGCCCGAACTCTTCAACAGAGCAGCACATTGTTTCACAGCACTTCTAAGCATATCAGGTCATTTCTGGAGCCCTCTGTCACTTGCTCCAGTCTGGACTGGTCACTCTCTAAACCCACACACAGGCTGGGGGCGGTGGCTCACGCCTGTAGTCCTAGCACTCTGGGAGGCCAAGGCCGGTGGATCGTTTGAGCTCAGGAGCTCGAGACCAGCCTGAGCAAGAGCGAGATCCCGTCTCTACTAAAAAATAGAAATTAATTGGCCAACTAAAAATATATATATATATATATAAAAAAAATTAGCTGGGCATGGTGGCACATGCCTGCAGTCCCAGCTACTCAGGAGGCTGAGGCAGAAGGATCACTTGAGCCCAGGAGTTGCTGTGAGCTAGGCTGAGGCCATGGCACTCTAGCCCGGGCAACGGAGTGAGACTCTGTCTCTAAATAAATAAATAAATAAATAAACCCATACACAGCTATTCACTTCACCTTTGTCCTCAGAAGTCCCTTCACTTTGTCCTTTCTGGGCCCCCTATTTTTTGTGTCTTATGTTGTTCTCTTTGGATTATACCCTCATTTGGGTGAAACACATTCTCTAGAAGCTTTCCAGGAAATAGAGTGTGAAAGAAATCTTTGAGATCCTGTCCTAAAATGTCTTTTATTCTACCCTTACTAATGTGTGTCAGTGGTTTGGCTGGGCTTAGAATTCTAGGTTGGAAATCATATTTCCTCCGAGTGTTGAAGTCTTTGTGCTTTTCAAGTTTCAGGGCTGCTGTTGAGAGTCTGATGACTTTCTGACTTTTGCTATTTTGTATATGATTTTTTCTTCCTCTTTGGAAAAGGATCTTTAAGGATCTTTTCTTTATTCCAAGTGTTCTAAAATAATTATGACTCTGTACTCTGGTGTAATTTTTAATTGTATTGGTCATTCTTATAGGCCTTTTAATCTGGAAATTCTTTCATTTCTAGAAAACTGTCTTGTAATATTTCATGACAATTTCCCCTCTCTGTTTTCTCTGTTCCCTCCTTTTTGGAATTTTTCTTAGAAGGAAGTTAGAGATTCTGTACTGGTCTTCCTTATTTTCTTTCCCATCTATGTTCCGGGAAATTTCTTCAACTTTATCTTACAACCCTTATGTCAAATTTTAACATTTCTGCTGTTACATTTCCAAGTGCTCTTTCTTGTTCTTTAAATGTTCCTTTCTAGAGCTTCCTGCTATTGTTTCATAGATTCAGTATCTTTTCTTTGAGGCTATTTATAATTATAGGTTTTTTTAAGTTATCTTCTATTCTCTACATTGTTTCTTTTTCTCCTCCCAAATTTCTTGTTTCTCTTTGTCTGATTTCTGACTTTCCAGTTAGAGGCTTTCTTCTGAAGTGTGGCGATCCTTGGCTGTGGGTTCACAGGTTAGAGCAGAGCCCTTTACACATGTTGGGAATTCTGTGTTCATGGGTGTGGCTCGTCGAGTACTGAGGGAGGTAATAATTGAATTTCTATAGAGTAGAATCTGCCAGGTTCCTGACCTGAGGATATAAAACTTTTTTGCCAGCTTTCTGGGAGCTGAGCAAGGGAAGCGTAGGATCTCAGTATTCGGTATGTGGACTTGTAATTCTCCTTTTCTCACTACAGTGCCTCATTGCTGCCTTCAGGGCCCCTCTGGACTATTTTCTCTTTGAGCTTGTTTCACTCTCACATCCTCACTCTCACATCCCCTCTCGGCTCGTTTCACTCTCACATCCTTGGGTAATTTTGCTCATCTGTTAAGCCTCACGTGGTCCTAAAGATCCATCGTTGGTCTGCTTGAGACTGTGTGGTCAGAGCAGGGTTGCGGAAGTGGGTGCTGGTGTCCAGGAGGTTGTTTTGCTTTGAGGGCTTCGCCAGGATTTGGGACTAAGAGCCATCTTGTGATGGAGTTCACCTTTCCGGAGTTTCATCAAGGAAATAGGAAAAAGAGGTGTATGTATACCTTCTTACAAGTAGTGGCTGCCACCTGGCTTGAGTGGCACACCTGATTGGGTGGCCCAGACTCTTGTCCATGAGGAGTAAGAGCTGTGACCATGCTGTACTCAGGCCATGGCTGCTGTGCGTTTTTGTTTACCATCATTATTGGGCAAGTGTGCACGAAAAGAGTCCCAAGTGTCACCTGGATGCCAAACATATTCCTCTCTGCCCCTGTACATAACAACAGTCCTACCTCTTCCTGTCAGTGGGGTCATTTGCCCCTGCCAGGAGGGCGACTCTTCTTTCCTGTTGGACTTCGGCTTAGAGGATCAGAGTTCCTGTGGCAGCCATAGCTTAAAGTTCAGTGGGATTCTCACTGTGTCCCTTAGTGGAAGTATTCTCCCTTTGGGAGCCAGGACTTATAAACTTGTGGAAACTAGAATTGCAGGGCTAGGAAGCCCAAATTCCCCAAGTCAGTCACTGGGAATGGTGGTCAGCTAGGCCTCTTATCTATCCACTGTTGATTCCTGGACCCATGTGTTCTACCTGTTAGAGACACAGCACCATATAGTGGCCATTGATTAAAGAATACACTTCACTTGGTGGATGGCATTCCGTCTGCACATGGCATCATCTCCAGGCTGGTGCCTCAGCGGTGCTTTTGGCCAACTCATCCATCACATTCTCTGCCCAGCAGCTTTTGTGTGTTGCAGTATGTCATAGGACCTGTGAACCCCTTGGTCATATGCACAGACTGCTGCACCTCTTTTGCTGTAAAGTTGATCCCTTGGTCTGACGAGATGTTTTGTGGGATCCTGTGTCAGTGTATTAAATATTCTGTAAAACCTCAGGTTGTGGTGCTGGCTAAGGTCCTGTGGCAGGTAACCCATACCTGGATTATATGTTGATTTCGTCAGTAGAAATGTCTGTTCCTTCTAGGATCCAGTAGGTCCATTGGGATCAACTTGTCACCAAATGGCTGGTTGATCTCCCTAAGGGATGGTGCCGTGCTGGGGGCTCTGCGTTGGTCTCTGCTACTGGCATAGTGGGCGTTCAGCAATGGTAGTAGCTAGATCAGCCTTGATAAGTAGGAGCCTGATCTTCTGTTGTGTTAAGATGTCATTTGCATTTTTTTCCTTAGGAGTGATGTTGAGCATCTTTTTGTATGGTTAAGCACCATTTGGTCTTTTTCTTTTGTGGTTTTAGGAGTTCTTTTTATGTTTGGGATTATTATCTTTTAGTGATATAAAATATTTTTTCCCAGTATTTAATTTTTTCTTTGCTCATGGTATTTTTTTCCTTGTAAAAAAAATTTTTTTTTTAATGTAACTAGATATATCAGTCTTTTTTCTTATTGTTTCTGGATTTTTGAGTCAGGAAAGTTTTCTCTATTCCCAGCTTATGAACAAATTCACTAATTTTTTCCTTCTAGATCCTATATAGTTTTATTTTTTACTTTTAAATTTCTGATTTTATTGAGAAGTTATCATGATGTATGGTATGAGGAATTAATCTAATTGTTCAATGCGACTGTCTAGTTATTTATTTCAACCCAAGTCATTTTAAAATAATTCAGACAAAGCTGGGCGTGGTGGCTCACGCCTGTAATCCCAGCACTTTGGGAGGCTGAGGTGGAAGGAGGATCGTTTGAGTCCAGGAGGTCGAGACCAGCCTAGGAAACATAGTGAGACTCCATCTTTACATAAAAAAAAGAAAAAAAAGAAAAATTAGCCGGTGTTGTGGCCTGTGCCTGTAGTCCCAACTATTCGGGAGGCTGAGGCAGGAGGATTGCCTGAGCCTAGGAGTTCAAGGCTGCAGTGAGCTATTATGGTGCCAACTGCACTCCAGTCTGGGTGACAGAGAGAGACCCTGTCTCTTAAAAAAATGCAGACAGAGGAGCTTCCAGATTGGTGAACATGTCAAGATACTGTGGCCAGGGAGGACATGGAAGCTCTGTGCAGCCCAGCCTTGACCTTGCCGTATGCCTCTCCTCCATTTGGCTGTTCCTGAGTTGTGTCCTTTATAAGAAGCTGATTGTACTTTCCAAAGACAGTCACACAATGGAAGTGAAGATGCTTCCAGATGATGCCAGCTCCTAGCCATTGAGTCATTCTCAGCCTTTGAATCTTCCTGAGATCACACATATCATGGAGCAAGGACAGACCATCTCCATTGTCCTCTGTCCAGATTCTTGACGTACAGAATAGTAATAAAATGGTTGCTGTATGTAAAAAAAAAAAAAAAAAAAAAGCCAGATTTCATGCCACTAAAATGGTCTGCTTGAGAGAGGCTCTGTGATTTTTTTGCTTCCCTTGCAAACAGTGTACATATTTCCTCTGTACTTTGTGAGTGAGTGACACACACACCTCCCAGGGGTTCCCTGAGACTTGGTATTTGGTAAAGTGATGTAAACATTAGTGTTGAGCTTTTCTGTGTCTTCTTTCTTTTGCTTGGTACCTGACACACAAACTGCTGAGATAAATCAAAGTGTTTAGAAAGTCTAATTTTTAATTTTGACTTCCAACCATGAAGCTGATCTTCCATCTATGTTAGTACCAAGTCCTTTCTTTAAGGATTTTATATCCGTCTATCCTGTTGTCTCATCCATCCCTCTCTCCCCCACCCCATCAGTGGTTTCGTAATAAAGATAAGGCAGCAGTGTGAGAAAAATGAAGGTTAGAAAGTGAATTGAACAAAGTTCTGGGGAACAAAGTTACAGGGGTGACCATTTCTTGGAGCTAATTATTTGTGTGCTTTGTATATAGATGGGGTGGTTTATGCCTGGGGCCACAATGGATATAGCCAGCTTGGGAATGGGACGACCAACCAAGGCATCGCTCCCATCCAAGTCTGTACCAATCTCTTGATCAAGCAAGTGGTTGAAGTAGCTTGTGGCTCACATCATTCAATGGCTCTGGCAGCTGATGGAGAGGTAAGTACACTGCTTTTATTCTTTATTCTGTGATGTCAAAATTGTGCTAAAATACACATAAAATTTACCATCTTAAGTATTTTTAAGTGTATAGTTCATTGGCATTAAGTACATTCACATTATTGTACAACTGTCACCACTACCCACCCACAGAACTTTTTTCATCTTGCAAAACCGAAATTCTGTACCTATTAAACTCCCCATTCTCTCCTCCCTCTAACCCACGGCAATCACCTTTCTACTTTGTTTCTATGAGTTTGACTACTCTAGGTACCTCATATAAGTGGAATCATATAGTATTTGTCCTTTGTGACTTATTTCACTTAGCACAATGTCCTCAAGGTTCTTCCACGTTGTAGCATGTGACAGCATTTACTTCCTTTTAAGGCTGAATAATATTCCATGGCATGCATATAGTAAGTCCTCATTTACCGTCATAGACAGGTTCTTGGAAACTGTGACTTTAAGTGAAACGACATGTAATGAAACCAGTTTTGTCATGGGCTGATTGACATAAGCAATAGTTAAGTTCTTATGGCATATTTCTAGTCACGAAAATATCACCGAACTTCTAAATAAAGACCCAAACCACATCTCATATTAAACATGGAAAGAAATGTGGGTTACACATGTATTAAAGAAGTATTAATAAAAACAGAATTATTTACCCAATTTTTGGTGTATCAGTGAGTGATGGTGGTCATAGGGTGATGAGGTTAAATCAAAAAATAAATGTTTGCAAATCGAAAACTGTGAGTAGTACATCCTATCACCACACAGTTCAAGAACAATCACAAACATGACAGCTTGCTGAGCACTTTTGAACTGCATCATTTATTGTCATGCATTTGTATGATTATCATCTACTTTATGAATTTTTATTTTACAATAATTTATATTTTCATTTATTCATTTTCCAACTCATTTATTCAGTTCAGGGTCATGAGTGGCCCGAAGCTCAGGGTATAAGGTGGGGACAAGCCCTGGACAGGACGCCATCCTGTCGCAGGGTGCATCCACAGGACTGTTAAAACACATGCACAGCTTAGACACAACCTATCGTACACAGCCTTGGCATGTGGGAGGAAACCGGAGCACCCAGAGAAAACCCACACAGTTGTGGGGAGGACATGCAAACTCTACACAGACAGTGACCCTGGCCAGGAATCATTTTTTTTCTCATTAATGTTATAACAAAACAACGTTATTTGAGGACTTGCTGTATACCACATTTTGTTTTTCTGTTAATCCATTGGTGGACACTTGGGTTGCTTCTACTTTTGGCTACCATGAAAGCTCCTTGCTTTTAAAAAAAAAAATGAAATAATGACCATTTTTGTATTTGGAGTGATGTGAACATAGTAGCCCTGTGAGTGTAGCTAAAAACATTGTGGCAACACACTCTTTCTCTAACATAATCTGTATTATGTAAACAGTACCACTCTTGGTGACAGAATTCGATCTTAAGGCAGCCGAGTCTCATGCTCTGCTAAGACTGCAAATCAGATTTGTGGAACAATGTTCTGTACTTATTTTTTTTAATGACCCCCATCCTTTAAGGTCTATTTTGTTTTTCAGTATATGTAATGATGTTGGAGAAAATACTCCATCTGTTCAGCTCCCAAGTTCTGTACTCACCTTAAAGGTTATGCATCCTACTGATTCTCCCTTCTAGTCTCTTCTATCATGTGTCCTCTCCATCTCCATCGTCTTTGGTCAGGTCTTGTCGTCTTCTGCTTGGACTACTGCCATAGTCTCTTTTGTTCATAACTTTTTAATTGATCCACTTGTTTAATTGATCACATCTCTATCCCCCTATGATTTCTAAAACACAAATTAGATCATATTGTTCCCCTGTTTAAAGTTCTTTAGTGGTGTGATGGTGATTTTACTAAGTAGGGCAAGTTATGGATGAAGAAGCCGAAAAGCTCCAGGTTTCGTGGCTGTGATGTGCTGGAGCCAGACGTAGCACGCAGGCTTTATGCCTAGAATCCACTGTTTCCTGGTGCATCTCTCGGTTAATGGAACTGCAGTTCCAATTTTTAAATGAAAGGCAGCAGCATTGCAAAGGAACTTGCTATATTTGAGAAGTGCCAGAAGAATAATTGTTGAAATTAGACAAAATTTGCTAATTTGTACAGGCTGGATTCCTTTTTTATTTTAACCATAAGCATATGCTACTTTGGATAATTGTGCTAAATATTTGCATTATTGTACTAGATATTCCTATGAATATATTTTGAGGAAGTATTGCAGGTTATCTGTTTTTATCTGTGAAATGGACCTGGATAGCACATATTCTTTAAGATATCAGCAGTGGGTTTTGCTGTTGTTGCCTTGGGCAGCGTCCAACATATGAACTTAGATAGAAAGTGCTGACAGATGAAAGGAGGAATTGTGGAGGCCAAACTCCGGATGTGTGTGGACTGCTTCCTGCAGGCAAGTGAAGGGGCTGGGAGTTGGAGTCTTAGAAGTTCTCCTGGTGTGAAAGGAAGTTATTTCCTCTACTGCCAACACCCCTTGCCTAATTCTTCTCTCTGTTTACATTCCTGTTTAGAAAGGTTTCCATGAAAAACAATGAGTATTTGTGCCTAAAGAGTTGACCAAATTTTTTACGTTACTGATAGTTATGTGGCATATACCTCATTTCCTATTGATGCCACATTGAGAAATATATAGAAGGCTGACACAGTAGTGGTGTGTACCTATAGTGGCATGTACCTGCAGTCCCAGCTACCTGGGAGGCTGAGGCCAGAGGATCACTTGAACCCAGGAGTTGAAGACCAGCCTGGGCAACATAATGAGACCCCTCCCCCTCAATTATAAGTATGTATCTGTATAGTTGTGATAATTATAGAGGCAGAGTAGCATAGTGGTTAAGAGCATAGGGAGACTGAGCTTAAATTCCACTTGCACTACTTACTAGCTGTGGAACCCTTATCAAGTCACTTAACCTCTCTGTGTTTCAGTTGCCATATATAAAATGGGGATGATAATTTTACCTATGCCAGGGTCACTTTGCAGGATTACTAAAAGGATTAAATAAGTTAATGTGTGTAAAGCATTTAGAACCTTTTAGCACATAGTAAATACTAAGTGGGTTTACTTTTATTTTATGATTGTGTTAGAGGCTGAATTTTCACCCTATTTTTTTTCTTTTTCCCTTCTTTTGTAGGTGTTTGCTTGGGGGTATAACAACTGTGGTCAGGTGGGATCAGGTTCTACAGCAAATCAACCAACTCCTCGAAAAGTTACAAACTGTTTACATATTAAGAGGGTGGTTGGCATTGCCTGTGGTCAGACATCATCCATGGCTGTTCTAGACAATGGTGAGGTGAGCTCTCTCTCCATTCCCGCTCCCACTCTACCTCCTTTTTCAATTAAATGTCAGTTTCTTCATGAGGCGCGTGTATCAGATCATGGGAGGAAGAGTGCTTTGTTTTGGTAGCTCCACTGAGAGTTGACTGAGGAGTAGCCAGAGGATGTTTGCTGCTCAGGATGACTTTTAAATTCCAAGATTTGTCTGCAAGTAAAGATTCTAGTGTGTCTAAATTTTATCTTTGGTCAAGATCCCAATAGCCTAATGCTTATAGGTTATTTGTGGTGTTTAATGTAATGGATTAAAGAATTTGATACTACCTCTTTCAATGAAAATGTCAACTGTGCAAATTTTTTAAAGTTAGCTGATGAAGTCTTTGTAGAACTACCCACCTACATCGTGAATGTTTGTTTACAGGAGGAAGCAGTTTGCAAAAGCAGATTTGTTTTGTCCTGATTGTTGTTAGCTACTTTTTAAAACTTACCTTTCAGTTACCCTCTACTGTGATCCCCTTTGAGCTGATGGTTATTTCTATGAAATTATCTCTGGTTGCAACTTCTGGGCCAGTTACTACCTGTGCATGTTTTAGTGCATGAAAATTATACAAATTTTGGGCATAGACATTATGGCATGATGCATTGGGGTCCTAGGGTGCCTTAGAGTTTACTGAATGCTGACCTATGTTAACTTATTTTTTATCAATTCTGATGTCATCCAGGATGACTTTAGAATTCCTTGAGATAGCCATCAGATATACTCCATTCCAGTATTCTTCATTTCTCCTTTATTTTTAAAAATAAGTTTAATTTTTAAATTATCAGCATGTGGTTATTTTAACAAAGGAAGACAACAGGCGAAAGAAACATAAAATAAAAAGCGAATACCTTTTTCCATATCTTGTTGAGTTTCATGCATATCCTTTTGGACTTTTTTTCTGTAGACAATTATACATGGATGTTTATAATTGTTTTTTTTTTCCAATGGCATTATACCTACTTCTGCTTTTCTCTGCAGTTCCTCAGCTTGCTTCCTCCTGCCCCATTTGACAGCATGTATTTATCTGTGTCTGTTTTCAGACCATTTGTGCAGACCTTTTCATCCCATTGGCTGCTCAGTTTCGTCTCTATGGATGACCCACATCCAGAGCTCTACTGATGGACATTTCAATTGTTTCTAAGTTTTTGCTGTTATGAGCGATGTTACACTGATTTTCTGTGTTTGTGTGTGTGTGTGTGTGTGTGTGTATCTTTGTACACTTAGGCAATTATTTCTATAGAATAAATTCCTGGAAATAGAATTTCTTGGTCAAGGTGTATGCCATTTAAAATGTTGATAGCTATTGCCAAACTTCCCTCCAGAAAGTTCCCACCTGTTTCACTTGTGGCATTGGGTGAACATGCCTTTAACCATCTCTCACTAGGACCCTCAAGTCCACGCCCCCTTTCCTCTCCATGGCATTGCCCTGAAAAGCCCCAGTGTACGTCTGTGGCCTTGTGTTGCTGTGGGGCTTGGTGCTGCACAAATCTCAGGTTTCTAATTTGAGCTAGACCTTTATTTGTTCCTGGCCAATACTTTTTCCTGTTTCCGCTGGCTGTCATAAACCTTTAACAGTCTTGTCAAACTTACACCCAGCTCTGTTACTCTCAGCAGATAGACCCTCTGGCTCCAGACATTCAGGGCTCACCATGTGCTGGGAAGTCCCTGCTCATCCCCCTTCCTCTCCATCTCCTCTCTTGGCTCCACTGCCACCCTAGAGCTCACTGTGATGAGAGACCAAATTACCTCCAAATGGTCTTTCTGCCTCTAGTCTTAGACACTCCTGTCACCCCTCCTGTTGTGGCCAGAGGGATCTTTCAAAATGCAAATTTAATTAATGTGTTTTGACATATTTCAGTGGAAAATGTAGTCGCATTTCCCTTTGCCTGGTGTGTGTTGGTCACTTTGTCTCCTTGTGTTCCTTCTGTCTTTTCGCTTATATCTACCCCAGATGTGTACAGCAGGCCCATCTACTTGTCTTCTGAGCCGGCCTCCAACACATTCAGCGACTTCTGCCTGGAATGCCTTCACCCTCATTCATCCTTCAACCCTGCTCAGTTGTCCACTTTCTGAAGTCTTCCCTAAACTTTGTTCCTAGAGCTAAAGCCTTCCTTGCTGTTCCTATAGTGCCTTGATTGTGTCTCTATGGTAGTATTTGCTAACTGTCTGCAAAAAATTTGCATGTGTTGATCTCCCCTGTTAAACGGTAACCAAAAACTTATTCCTGTTACTTTTCACCGTGTCCTGACATCCAGTAGGTGCTTAATAATTCTTAGTGAGCCTCAGCTTTCTCATTTATAAAACAGGAAAGAGTGACATGCCCCAGGCTAAATAACTAATAAATCATGGAATAGGAACTGAGCCAGGCTTTCATCCCCACCCCCAAAATATCTTCTGTTTGAAGATCAGTTGTAGGATCTCATGGAGTAGAATATGGTGTTGGAAATATCTGATTTTTTGGGTGGACTGGATTTTTATCTCTTCCTTCCTACTAGTTTTAAAAGCCTGTTCTTTGTCTTCTCTACTCTCTAAGGTGTATGGCTGGGGTTACAATGGCAATGGTCAGCTGGGCTTGGGAAACAACGGCAATCAGCTGACGCCTGTGAGAGTCGCAGCCTTGCACAGTGTTTGTGTAAACCAGGTATGTGGTGACCTCTCAGCTAGCTGGCCCCCTTCTACCTTCCCTGCTCCAACTTGGAGAAATATTGGAGGTTTACTCTTCAATCAATTTTTTCTGACAATACCCTGTGCCTTCATCTTCCACATTTAATGTTGTATTTTCCCTAAATTCCTACTAGGAGAAGGAAGACCGTGATGCAGGCACATTAGTCTTGACGAGTTAAAAAGAAAAAAAAAAAAAAAGAAAAAAGTAATGGAAAAATTCAGTGGTCTAAGGTTTAGGCTTTTCTAATGCTTTTTTGATGTTCTAGCAGATGTCAGTCCACACCTGATGATGAATTGGCATTCTGCACAAGCTGGCTGTAGCCTTTAAATAGATGTTTTCCCTGCCCTTCCTGTTTTCCTGTTAATGGTAACCATCGAAATTTACTTGCAGATTGTCTGCGGCTATGCACACACTCTAGCACTAACAGATGAGGGCATGCTCTATGCCTGGGGAGCTAACACATATGGGCAGCTGGGAACTGGCACTAAAAATAACCTGCTAAGCCCAGCACACATCATGGTGGAGAAAGAAAGGTAACTTGGCTGTGCTTTGCATTGTATCTTGGGTCTGGGTGTGCATTGTGCCCTTGGGACTGTATGTGGCAGAGCTGTGGTGTTTGGCTTTGTGACTCTTCTGTTTATTAATATTCTTGTTTTGAACAAAAGAATGTTGAGTACCAGCCGGAATGAACATAAAGTTGATATAATTCTTACGCACCTTTCTGAGATAACCTCCTGTGATTGACAGGCATGAATGTATCTTGGTGTAATTCCTGCAGGCTTGTTTTTTTGCCCATTTAATGGGGAAGACAGAGGGTCTGTGACCATGTTGATATCCAAGATGTAGTGTGAATTTTTCCTTTGAGCCAACTAAAATAACTTTTCAATAAATATGTCCTTGAAAGGACATTATCTGTTTAAATATTGATTTGATATAATGTGTATTACTGGAATAGATACTTACTGTCTGCTCAGACAAATTGTGAGGTCTTACCCACTAAGTCTTGGGATATTGACTTCCAGTCCTGGGACTCTGCCTCAGAAGCATACTCCTGAGAGGTGTAGGAAGTTTGCCCTGCTGTCCCTTTGTACCGGAAGGAATACTCAGAGTCCATGACCCCTCCACTAGTGCTTACCAGCCTGATGCGTGTTCTGAGCTCTTTAGTGGATGACAGAAAAAGTTGTCTCTGTGAGGAAATAGTATCTTGAAGACGGTATTTTTTGCTACTGTATAAGCCCCCAGAACTGTTGGCACATTTTTTAATTGTCTGCTTTCTCCATTTACTTTGATTTCTAGTCTATTTTCCAGGTTTTCCTCAACAGTATGTATTGTTTATCCCAACTCAGTGTGAACTTAGGATGCAAAGTGGGCAGTCAGGGAGAAATAACAGTGCTCTTGCCCTGAGCTTTGGTTTTGTCGATGTGACTTGGCAGCTAATGTTCCAGGATCTTGGGCTGTTTTCTGAGATGTAACAAGCATGAACTTTTTCATTGCCTGCTGTAGTGTGCTCTGGGCTTCTGTGATAATGAAGTGACATACACTGTTCTTAAAACTTTTCAGGGTAGTGGAGATCGCAGCCTGTCACTCTGCCCACACGTCTGCTGCTAAGACCCAGGGAGGGCACGTGTACATGTGGGGCCAGTGCCGGGGCCAGTCGGTGGTCCTCCCCCACCTCACCCACTTCTCCTGCACCGACGATGTGTTCGCCTGCTTTGCCACTCCCGCTGTCTCATGGCGCCTCCTGTCTGTGGGTAAGAAAGCACCCAGGAAGAATAGTACCATCAACTGACCATTCTTCCTGCATATTTGCTGGTTGTGGGCTTTTTAAGGTTCTAGAATGTTTTATTCTCTATTAGCTTTAATATTAATACTTTTCTCCAAATTAGATTTTCATAATCAGATTTATTAAATATTATGAAATATTCTCACAAACTTATTTTCTCTCCTTAAGTGCTTTCATTTTAATTGATATCAAGTTCACATAACATAAAATTAACCATTTTAAAGTATGTGGCATTAGTACACTCACAATACTGTGCATCCACCATTTATCGAGTTCCAAATGTTTCATCACCCCAAAAGAAAACCCCGTACTCATTAAGACGTCCTCTCTTTCTCCCCTCCCCCTAGCCCTTAACAACCACGAGTCTGCTTTTTTCCCTATGGATTTATCTGTGCTGGATATTATAAATGGAAGCCTACAATGTGTGACCCATTGTGTCTGGCTTCTTTTACTTCATGTTTCTGAGGCCCATCCATGTTGTAACGTCAGTACTTTATTCCCTTTTAGGACTAAATAATATTCCAGTTTGCATGTATGTGTATATACACACCCCATTTTGTTTGTCCATTTATCTGTTGATGAACCCTTGAGTTGTTTCTACCTGTTGAATATTATGAATAATGCTGTTATGAACATTCGTGTATAAGTATTTGGGTAACTTTTCTTAAGCACTTTTGTTATACTAGATTTGTTACATGATTCAATACAGTACTAATCAAGAGTGAACTTGGAAAAGAAGTGAAGAACTTGTGGTTTTTAAGGTGACAAGTTGACCCCACCTTCTTTCTCTCTGTCTTTGTCTCTTAACTGATTTCAAATTCTTTTATTTCAGAAGGACATGAAAACAGAGATATTATAAATGGTAGTGGAATTCAGGGTGATCTTCAGTTATATAATCTGTACTTTTTCTGAATGTTATCTTCTTTAAGAGTCTATTATTGGTTGAAAAGCTAACTGATCTTTTTGAAGTCTTTCAAATCTTGAATCTGTTGCCTGAGCTTTCTGTATTAATAGAGTGTTCGTTGCCTGCAGAGCATGAAGACTTTTTAACAGTTGCAGAGTCACTGAAGAAAGAATTTGATAGTCCAGAAACTGCTGATCTGAAATTTCGAATTGATGGGAAATATATTCATGTCCATAAAGCTGTTTTGAAAATCAGGTATGTTTGTATGAGCTTAGAGACATCAATAACCTTGCTTTCTTTTTGCCATTTCTGTTTATTTTGTATTCCACAAAATGGATACGGATAAGAAGTAGCCTCAGTAGTAGAGGGAAATGTCACAACTTAGTATTACTTTTTGTACTACAGTAGTATCAGTCCATTTATCGTCAGAGTTTTGCATGTACTCTCTGGGAATATAAGTATTTGTCTATATTATTTTTAAATTAAGGGTCTTGTGAATACTCATTTCTATTGGAAAATTTGTTTAAATGGTTAAAGAAAAAAATACAAAGGTTGTCATTGAAAAGTGTGTATGTTCTCTTTTACTCTTGATTAAAAATTCATTTCTCCCAAGTAGAAAACTCCCATAGTCAGTACTGCTGGGCTTCTGTTACCAGTTACTTCTGATTACCAATTAAAGAAAAGTTCTTTCGGCATAGTAAGTGATAGGAGTTCCCTGTAGAAATGCAAGGGAACCATGTATTATTAATAACTATTTGGGCTGTTCTCACTGAGGCTGCCGTTACAGAGAAAGAGACACATGAAATGAGACCATTAAATTGGCCATTTACAAGTCTTTTTGGAAATTCAGTTAAAACATTTTTAGGGATTGGGAAAGCCCTAGGCCATTTATTACCTAAGGGGGTAAGTATCTGAAGCACAGTATTAGTTGAAAAGATGCACTAGAAGTGTTTCTGTCTGCAGCCGCGTTCAGTCTGTTCCTTTCATGCATGGTTCTCTGACCCGTTACATCTATTATTCCTTGCTTCAGACAACTGTTTCTTTTCGTATGTAAGTGGAGCTGTGCTTTTAGTATTCTGAATGGATTTTGAAAATATTTTTTCTCTTTGTACCATATCTTACTTTAAAAGAATTTGAAAAGATTTTTTTAAAAAAAATACATTATACTTTAAGAAAATCCAAAATTCAGAAATCAGTTCCTCTTGCAAGTGGATTTGTACATTTAAATACAATGCAAAGAGACCCACTTAGGTTTTCTTGGAATAGGTGACTATTCTGGGGAATTTGAGTTCTATAAATAAATGGTAACAGGCTTGGGGAGGGAGGGAAATAGAGCAGGCCATGCAGAGAAACAAAACATGGGTGATGGCTATTTTGAAGACAAGGCAGAAAAGAAGAAAAATCATCCTGTCAGTTAATGGAACAATAGTTGGTTTAACATAATGCAGCTAACATTTAAAAGCAGTTTTAAGAATATACTTATTACATAAAGTAAAAACAAATCAATCATTTAAATGGTAATAGATAGTCAAAAGTTCTGAACTCTCATTTCTGAATTTCTTTTCGTTTCATTGTTTAAAATACATTTCTGTACATCTTTAAAAAACAAGTGAGCAAAAAATCTTGGCGACCATCAAATGGAAACAGTGGTACTGTTGAAGTGCTAGGTACTTCTAGGCTCTACATATAATTCATAATATTTAATAGGAGATATAAAAAGTGAAATGAATGTATATAAAACCCCTTGCACATGGCGTGTTTTTACAGTATTAACTAAAGATTCATGATCCTTGTGTAGGCCCAGATTCAGAAGCTAAGTTTACCTCTGGTCTCTGTTTGTCTGATTTCAGCCACTTAATTAGGTAGCTTTTGCTCTTCTGTCTTAGATGTGAGCACTTTCGTTCCATGTTCCAGTCGTATTGGAACGAGGACATGAAGGAAGTGATAGAGATCGACCAGTTCTCTTACCCCGTGTATCGTGCCTTTCTGCAGTACCTCTACACAGACACGGTGGACCTGCCGCCGGAGGATGCCATAGGTACCATGGCTGCGGTGGGAATGGCCGGGCCGTGTGGCCGAGAATGTATCTTCTTGTGTTCTTAGAGTACTGAAATGGAAAAAGTCTCAGATTTATTGGTTTTTACTTGTTTTTTTTTTAAAAAAAAATTCGAAGTAAATGTCTTAAAAATTGTATTTTGTAGTTATTGTGGTTAATATTATAATTATGGACATAGTATTTATCACTGTGGACTTATTTTAATTTTAATATTGAGGTATAAATTGCTAATGGAATTTTGGAAACAAAATGAGGGGGAGATTCCATCTTTTGCCATTCCTTTGTACTGTAGAAGAAACTGTATCACAAATGAGTAGAGGAGAGGTATGTTTTTGGAGGTGGGGAGAAGGTAGGGAGTAAAAGAATTCATTTACCCAAATTAAGAATATTATTCACTAAGAAACTTCAGCTGATTCACATACATACTTCTGTTCACCAAGATGAAACATATATGTTTATAGATATGGCAAATTATTGTAAACTCAATTAAGCCTTTCACACTTCTTACTTTTAGGTCTTTTGGATTTGGCAACATCCTACTGTGAAAACAGACTGAAAAAACTTTGTCAGCACATTATCAAGCGAGGAATCACTGTGGAGAATGCCTTCTCATTATTCTCTGCTGCAGTCAGATATGATGCAGAGGTAACATAAAACAGCAAACAGAAAACCCAAGCCACCCTCACCTCCCTGTGTGCCTGTCTCCCCCAGCTCCTCGTGTGCGACAAGGAAAGTGATGAGTGGCTTCACTTCTGTTTAGGGAATCAGCCAACTGATCCTTAAGAACTGAAATCTGGCCCTGCTTATTTAGTCTCTGTTCATCGTATCAAAGTGGTTTCTCCTCTACTTACATTTTTAACTAAGATAAGAAACTGAGGTCCCAGCAGCTGTACTGCCGGTTGGAACATAAAGTGCCACACCTAATTGGACTAGCAACCAGTATATTTTAATTTCAAATCTTTCCCAATGTCAACATATATGTTTTTTTTAAGACCCACTTTGCTATCTCTCTAGCTCTACCCTGTCATAGCCAGGGATGCCGTATGATTGATGATTGATTGATTGGTTTAAGCACACTGTCATCCATGGTGATGCCATATGATTTATATATCTGTCTTTGCTCTGAAATTCTGCCATTGTCTAAGCATAACTCACAGTTATTCATAGGTTAAGAACTTGCTGTGGACTCATTTTGGGTTTTTTGCACTAGATTGAGTTCTTAATCTGGGGTTCACAGATCTCCAGAGAGTCTGTGAATTAATGAGCTTTTGTGAATCTGAAATTTTGTTTTCATATGCATTTTCTTCAAGTTAAGAACCAGAGCATCAGATTGTGAGCTCCTCATGAGCAGGGATTGTGTTTTACTCATTTGCGTACTCTGTAGTGCCTGGCACGTATTAGCTAATTGATGATAAATGTATATTGAACTCAGTGGACACAGTACCACCTAAAGGAAGCATTAAGGATAATCAGTGAGCTAAAGGCTGGTATGGTTGGCTTTACAAAATCATAGAGAATAAAAGGTAGATTCCATGAGCAAGGTAGAAAGCAATAAATAGACTTGGAGGTTCAAGATGTCTGGCAAAGGTACGCATATCAAATGACACATTAGCCTATTCTTATAGGTATTTTGTCATCATTTGACAAGGCAGAATATTGGATACCAACAAATTTATTAAGCACCTGCAAAGAACTGCAGCTGTGTCCTTTGGGGTGCAACAGAGGACAAACTTCATGTTTATCGCAATTAGGGATCGAAGTTGACCATTATATCTTGCGTTTTCAAATTGTTTTCCTATTTTTGTTTGAGGTTATATTACGATTATAAATATTTGATAAGGTCAGATATATCTGACTTTGCAGCCTGACAAGAGATGGAATGATGACCAAAGGAAATCATTTTTAATAGAAAACAGAGGTATGATTTTTTTTTCCTACCCTTCCTGTGACATCATGAACCTCTTTATTATAAATGTTATTTCTTTAGATTTTTATTTCCTCCCAGTGATATAATTTTCAGCTGGGTCAATGCCTTTTACCTCCACTTGGTGATTGATTTTAGAATCTCCTCTGCCTCCCCGCACTCCCCCTCTGTGTTAGTGAGTTCCTTGCTCTGGGTAGACCAACACCCGTGAGAACGGCCTGGGCAGAGGCAGACAGCGCTAGCTGCTGGAGAGTTCTTCCTCACTCAGCTAAAATCTGACCCAGGAAGTTTACAGGAAGACCTTTTGCCACTTCTGCCTGTGCCAGCTGGTCATTTCCTTTACTAGTTTCCATTTTTCTCATATGAAATATAAACACATTAAAAACTGTTCCTTTAGCCAGGCATGGTGGCTCACGCCTGTAATCCTAGCACTCTGGGAGACTGAGGTGGGAGGATTGCTCAAGGTCAGAAGTTGGAAACCAGGCTGAGCAAGAGCAAGACCCTGTCTCTACTAAAAATAGAAAGAAATTAATTGGCCAACTGAAAATATATAGAAAAAATTAGCCAGGCATGGTGGCACATGCCTGTAGTCCCAGCTACTCGGGAGACTGAGGCAGAAGGATCACTTGAGCCCAGGAGTTTGAGGTTGCTGTGAGCTAGGCTGATGCCATGGCACTCTAACACAGGCAACAGAATGAGACTGTCTCAAAAAAAAAAACAACAAACTTGTTTTAGAGAGGCTGCAGATGTACATGATTCCCTGGAGTCTGTCACAGTGGGTCGGCACTAAAAATACATGTTGAATTAAGTGAGTGAATGAATATATTTGAAATCCCTCACCATGAAGGTATGCTTTAAAAAAAAATTAAAAGAAACCTGAAATTCCACGAATATTACACATTCAATATAGAAAAATGAGAGAATAGAGAGAAGACAAAAAGAAGAATTGCTTCTTGTGTGAATTTTTTAGGTTCTGATAGGAGCTATACAGTTGACTAATGTGCTTTTACGTTTTATTTCCTTGATAACTGTAGAAGGTAATAAGTAAATAAACGAAGTATTTAGAGTACAAAAATAAAACCCACTTACTGTATCTTCCAGTTGGTTGGAAGTTACTGATAAGTCAGATTGGAGATTAACTGCAAAAACTATAATTCTCAGAAGCCCGACTTGGGGACACCAGGTGACTTTGCCTTCATGCTGTGCATGAGACTGCTAGGAAGATGGAGACTGCCTGCTTCAAGCATTTCTCCTCTTTTCTATAGAAGTTATTGCAGTTCCTCTTTTCCCCACTTTTGACAAGATGATTTTGAAGCCAATAATACATACATAAAAGCCACAAAAATGTGTAGACTGAGTAGTTACGAGGATTTTTGAAAGTGAGCTGATTGTTGAGGAGCCCTTGTTTTATAAATCCATTATTAAATGGTCTACAAATTTTATAAAGAAGGACTTGAAGAAGGGACACTTAAATATTCCTCTGGACAAACCTGAATAACTGTTGGTATCAACGGAGAACATGTGAATAAATCATTGTCTCAAGGTAGTTCAGTATCACATTGCAAACATTTTGGAATGCTTCTCTATACTGATTCTTTTCAGCAAATTTTCGGTTTTTATGTATATTTGAACGCTAGGAGAAACAGTTGGGAAGTATTATTTGCTTACCCAGAGTAGAGAATTTGCCAGAAAATCTTGCTGCTGAGTATCTTATATCTTATGATCTTGTTTTTGGTGGGAAGCAGTAAATATGAGCCTAGGAATCTAATAGTAAAGTTGGTTTGGGATATGAGTATTGGAAAGCTTGGTGCTAAGGCAGGATGGACCAGCATGTTTTTCTTCTTTCAGAGGGCCAAATTAAAAGTGTTCCGTGAGCAGTAGGCTGTAAAATGTTTTTTGTGTTATGAAAGGAACTTTATTTTTTCCCATATGGTTGGATGTTTAAATGCATTCTTAAAAAACCAAAAACCACTTTGATCTGGAATATTTTGTACTTGATATACTATAAAATTAATTATGGACTTAACGGTTTTGGAGTTCTGTTTTGTAATTTCCTTAACAACATGTTTAGACAGAGTTAGGTGTGGGTCGTGATCTTTTGCCATCTGGATGTCTGTCAAGCTGGCTTGTGATGTGGAGGTACCTGTCTCATCCTGGCCAAGTCGTCTTTCCAAGAAGTGTTAACTTTGGAATTTTAGGACTGGATAAGCAGTCTGTTCAAGGTTACATTAGTGTTTTTTGTTTTAGACAAATTTATTGAAGTATAATTTACATTCTATACCATTACTCCATTTTAAGTGAATAATTAAATGATTATTAGTAAATTTACCAAGTTGTACAGCTATTCACATAAATCAGTTTTAGAAGATTTCCTTCCCCCATTAAGACCCCTGATTCCCATCCCCAACTACATTTCAAGCATGCCCCTCCCCTTCACAATGTTCACTGCATTCCTCAGATGTGGGTCTACCCCCCACCCCCCAAATCCCTGGTGGGCACCACCACTATTTGAACACCGTAGCGTTAATCAGTCGGTACCAATTTGATGGGGAGTATATGTGGAGCCCATTCTTCCCGTCTTGTGTCACCTCACTTCAAATAATGGGCTCCAGCTCAATCCAGGATAATATAAGTGGTGCTAGCTCACTGTTGTTTCTTAAAATTGAGTAGTATTCCATTGTAAACATATACCAAATGTTTTTTTTTTTTTTATTGGGGGAAATCTACAAAGCATTTACAGTACAATGTTTACAGTCACAATTTGTAGTGAGCTGATTTCCCAAAATATATTACCACTCAAGTTGACTTATCTTGTTACATTCAAAAATCTACTCTGTCAAAGTAGTCCATAGAGTACATACATAATGCTCTAACTATATCTACGTACAACCAACACTCCATTTTAAGTGTACAATTAAATGATTTTCAGTGAATTTACCGAGGTGTACAGTTAATCACATGAATCAGTTTTTGGGGTAGACCCAAGGCTGAGCGACATGGGGGGTCACTGTGGAGGGGTGGGATATGCTTGAAAAGTAGTGGGGGAGTGGAATTAGGGGTCTCAATAGGGGAACGGAGGTAGATTATTTTAATACTTAAAGTTCTTCTGAGCCTTCAGTAGTGCTGAGCTTTATTTAGAAAATAGTCATGGAAGATAAATGCAGAGAAAAAAAATTTTTTTGTTAAAGACAAGAACCTTAAAAATTGAATTTCATTCTTAATTTTCCTGTACTTATTTCAGTACTCACATGAATGATATTTTTGTAAAA
>CAUYRT010001878.1:0-34153 GCA_963574885.1 Lepilemur ruficaudatus
AGGACTTTGAGAAGTGGAAGACCAAGTTCAGCAGCCCAGTGGACATGCTGGGGGTGGTGCTGGCCAAGAAGTGCCAGACCTTAGTCAGTGACGTGGACTACAAGAACTACCTGCACCAGTGGACGTGCCTGCCCGACCAGAATGACGTCATCCATGCCCGGCGGGCCTATGACCTCCAGAGCGATGTGAGTGCAGCATCTATAAAGTAGCTGTGTGTAGATGTGATTTAAACTGTGAAAGTTATCTTTTACATACAATCCATTGACCTACTCAAGCTAAGATTTACTGACCAGTGAATGGGATTTGAATCAGAGTACAGTTATGAATACACTGATAGGCTTCATAAAAGTAGTAAAATTCACAAGGTGGACTTGATCTTATTGAAACAAAACTTGGAATGAAGTAATGTTAGAATTCAGGGTCCACTAGAGGGAGATATTTTCATGTGTTCTTTTAAGGAAAAAAGACACGTTTTTATTTTAAAAAGAAATTACTTTGGAATTTGTTTCTGGTCTCCTTACAAAACAAGTGAGGTTATAATTATTAGAATGCTAATGCCTACTACAACGCTAAATGTTATTCTTATGAAATTAAAGGAGTTGCTGTGTCCACGAGCAACTCGGATACTTCTCTTCTTCCTGTGGCTTTCTTTATGGAAGGGCCACATGGAACCTAGTACCTATTGGAAGCAAATGCACTGTCTCAAATCTGAGTGTGAGAAGCACATTTCCTGCATGATATATTTTATAACATTTAAGGGAATTAAAGCATTAGAGAGCTTTGGAGAATAAAACTAATTTATAATAATTATACATTAATCAGCTGTTCCTAGAAACTTACAGCCCACCTGAGAAAACTCCCACGTCTGTTCTGTAGCTTTCAACACACAGAACTCTGTGTTTTTCAATTCTCTCCAAAAAGAAAGGCTCTGGCTGCACATGAAAAGGAGTTTAAAAGGGTTGATGTCACCCGTAGAGTGACAGCATTGACAGACTGCTTGCCATCTGTCTATGTGTTGGGTACCTTCTCTAGATTGCCTTCCTCACTCTGGTATGGCCTTCATAACGTGGGAAGTACTTGAAAGTTAAAAAGCACTCCGAAGGTGTAAAATGTTATTGTTTTCATTCTTGCTATTGTTATTTAGGGGCAATAACTAGTCAGCACAGGGCAATTCCAACAGGCTTTTTGTCTAGACTGCAAGATACCAGTTTTTATTTTCTACCTAGTTGCTGCTACAGGCAAAATCCTTCCAACAAGCTGAGCAAAGGTCTGATACCATGGTTGTGAAGTAGTTATGAATATTTAATGGATACATAAAAATCTTTAGCAAAAAAAAATATGAATTAAAGTGAGAATAAAGACATGGCAAGATAATTCTGTCAAGGAGTCTGTGCTTCCATCCTGAGAACTTGCTGGGGAAGGGACTGGGGCCCTGGACTAATGAAATGGTCATTTACTGTCCTGAATCATGGACAGAGTTACAGCTGTTGAGGGTCCACCTTGGGGCTTCAGGGGTTCTACATCATTATTATATTTTAATTTCTCTTTTTAAAATTTTTTTAAAAAGAGCATTACAGATAATTTGAAATATAAGAAAAAAATATATAAATGAAATAATAATCCAACATTATGCAACCACTAGAAAAACCCACTCCTATCCTATAATTTATCTACCCACATTGTTTCATATGCTACTTTTTCATTTAATATTCTATTAATGACATTGCTGTATGTCATCAATATTCTTTAAAAATGAGGCTTTTAATTGCTACAGAGTGTTTCATCTGGCTAGGCCTACAATTGAGTTACCGATAGCCTGTTGTTGGACATGTGTGTGGTTTCTCTGTCTCTGAGTTTGCATTCTTGTGCACGTGCACTCTGTAATTATGATAATATTCACTCAAACAACAGACAGAAGGTATCAGTCGAGATCATTCCTCTACTAAGAACCTGGAATGTTTGATAACTTTTTCTATGGCTAGGAGACATTTCTGGGCCATTTTTGAACATAGTTCCTCTTTTAGTCTGCCTAATACAGTGAGCTTGTTTACTATAAAAAGAAAATAGAATTGCACTTTATTATGGATTCCATTTGCATCTTTACCCTAAATCTTTTCATCCTGATGAAGAGTTTCTGCCGTTTTCCTCTTCTCAGAATATTTACAAGTCAGACCTGCAGTGGCTGAGAGGCATTGGCTGGGTCCCCATTGGGTCTGTGGATGAGGTCAAGTGCAAGAGAGCTGCAGAAATCCTGAGCGATACCGTCTACCGCCAGCCTCCAGACAAGTTAAAATTTACTAGTGTGACTGATTCCCTGGAACAGGTGCTGGCCAAGAACAACGCCATCACCATGAACAAGGTGAGCCCCAGCTGCCTCAAGCTTTTCCAAGATTACAAAAGACGTTATTATATTTTAATGACTGGTGGAGTCAAAATTACCCATAATGATGTGGAGTTTACCTTTTAAATTACATATTTGAAATCCTCTAAAATAATTCCTATTCTTCTCAGTTTCAATCTTGATAACTAGCAATAAGACTTAAACTTCTAACAGAATATCTTATATCCAAGTCTGGCTTATTTTTCCTAATTAGATCAATATTAACCTTACTTTATTAAATAATTTAACTTTTTGTAATTCCGATTTCAAATGACTTTTGATCAACATTTTATCTTCTTTTATAGCGTTTATACACAGAGGCCTGGGACAAAGACAAGACTCAGGTTCATATAATGCCTGATACGCCAGAGATTATGTTGGCAAGGCAGAACAAAATCAACTACAGTGAGGTAGGAGCAAAATTCTGCGGTGCTATAGTTACTTTGTTGTTGTTATTTGTTTTTCTGTACTTGGTTTTGTGGCGATTCTTGGGCCTCAGCTGTCACGGTGGATGTAGCTCTTTCAGCCCATCCAACTTTTCATCTCCAGACTGAATACCATATTTTATAGGATTCCATAGGCAAACCAAGTTGCGCTGTCCTTTCAGTCTGTGGCCATTTCCAGTGGGAGTCAGTGGGACTGACTAGTATTTTTGGCATTTCCAAGGGATAAGATTGTCGGATAAAATACTGAACCATTATTTATACTAAAATATTATTTGTTGATTACCTGAAATTCAGGTTCAACTGGGTATGCTATATTTTCATTTGCTAAATCTGTTACCTTTACTAAGGAGGCCTATAGTAATGTGTACCTCTTCTCCACCTGGGTCCTGAATTAAATTAAGAAATAAAACAAAGGAGTAGAAACAGGAGTCAAAAATCTCACATTTGTTTTTTCACTTCTAAAAGTTAGGTTAAAGGACACATTTGTGTGACAGCCAGATGAGCCTGCTGACTGAACATCAGAATTAGGTTTCCCCACTCAGGCCCTGGCTGCTCTGGAACAGGTGACCAGCCCACGCCCTTGGTGGAGAGGCCCTGGTTAGGGCACAGAGAAACCGAGGCGGGCAGGAGGCTGGATCCTAGATGGGGAAAGGGAAGAGCTGGGCAGAGCATGGCCCGCCAATCCCACCCCTACCGATTAGGTAGTCAGTAAATCACCGGACCCATCCAGGGCAGATAAAAAGGGACAGAGAAAGGCCACAGTCAAAATAATTGAGCTTCTTTTGTAGAAAGAAAACCTCAGGCGTGGGAAAGAACTGTTCTTCATCAACAACATTGATTGCTGATTTTTTAAAAAGTAAAACATAATTTTATGGACACATGTTATACCAATATAATACAGCCAGAATTTAGAATCTTAAAGTTGTGATTATAGTGACGTTAGCTATATTTTAAGTTACACTTTGCTATTTATTTTTTAAATGTTATAAAATGTTACATGACTGTCATCAAATATTTAAGTCATAAAAAAGAATAAAAGTGTATATGTATTTCTCTATATAAATGAATAATAATATCAGAGATACCGCTCTGTCATTTTTTTCATTTAGCAATATGTATGGATTGATGCTTTGGTCATCAATCTATATTGCTAGGCTATGTTAATCTATGTTGATGTGTATATCATGTTAACGTATGTGTGACATTCATCTATACTGAATGTAATAGATTAATTTATCCATTTATGTTAATATTCATTGAAATATCTCATTTGTTTCTAATGCTATGCGGTGTTTTTTGGTAGGATATAATTTATTTGCTTTCTACTATTGCCAGAAACTTAGATTGTTTCCAGTTTCTTTCCTTTTTTAAGTTTTATGGTATACCTCTCTTGATAATCTACAAAACTGTCAAAACTTTTGCTTTAATTCTTTGACTTTCTCCCTATAGAGCCTATACAAACTCGCCAATGAAGAAGCAAAGAAGAAAGGCTACGACCTGCGAAGTGATGCCATCCCCATTGTGGCGGCCAAAGCCTCCAGGGACATCATCAGTGATGTGAGTAGCAACACCCCAGATATTTACATGCGCAGATGGGGCAAAGTGATTATTACAACAGGAAGATGCATCTGGGTGCCAGTTAGAGCACATTTCCTGACTTGTTTTTCTAAATCAAAGAAATGTTTTCATTTGAAAAAACTCGTATTTTTTAACTGTAAAAGACTTTTGGCATCCAGGTCCCATAGGGGTGGGGGTGTCCTAAACTTCAGTATAAAATTAAATTTGATTCTACAGTTTTTTATATCTACAATTATGGGAAATTCATCTCTACATTTTGAGCATGGAGCCTCACAGAAATAAAATTCCAGAAGAGTTTTTTAGAAAATAACTTGGTTAAGTGTATGGATTCAGCATCAGATATAAAGCTGGTATAGCCAAGTCTAGGATAATCTACTTTTCCTCAAGTCTGCTCTGTATTTTTGCCAATATGCTTTCTTGGAAAAATTACCTTAAATACTTCCTTTTGAGTTCTTTTTGAAATGAAAATAGAAAGACAAACAACCAAAAACAACATATTGGTGAGCCTGGTTTCTCTTTCTGTGGTCTCTTGAGAGAAGTGGGTCCTTTGGTGGAGAAGTCAGACTTCTGTAAACATGTGTTAGGATTTCTATGCTGTTTTTGCCTAAAGTAGAGAGAAAACATCCAGAGTCAGTCCTGACTGTCACCACCAACAAAATGCTTTTTATAGGTGTAGAGTCCATTTTCTCACTTGAGGAATCCCAGACAAACCTCAGCCAAATTTGATGTCCAACAGAGCAGGACTTGCAGGGTGGAAACATAATCCAACTCATTTCAGGGGGTCAAGTGACCCAGTGAAAGTCAGCAGAGCCAGATTTGGGGTGGGAGGTAATGGGTGGTTTGGTGGGGAGTGAAATGGTATCTGTGGACTCAGGCATAGCATTCTCAAAATCATATGTAAGATTTCTGGGTTAGGGATTTCACCAGCCCAAGATGAAAAAAAGGCAGTATATAAGATTGATTGATCTTCTGAAAAGGGTTGCTTCCTTTATTTCCAGGAACTTAATGTCTGCAAACCACAGGACTTTGTAGTTTGGCCTATCTTCCCATCACACTAAGCTCATTAGACTATTGCTGTTAGACTCTTAGACTTTCTGTTAGACTTCTACTTACCGGTAGACTACAGCTGTGAAGTCTAATTAGAATTTAGGATGAGGAGATAAACTCATATTCAGATCATTTCATTCTTCTACAAGAATTAGCAATTTTCAAATAAAGTTTTCAATTAATGAGACTTTTAACTCTACTCATTTTATTTCTGAAATGAACTTTATATTTTCAGTACAAATACAAAGATGGCTACCGCAAGCAGCTTGGCCACCACATTGGAGCCAGGGACATTAACGACGATCCCAAGATGATGTGGTCCATACATGTGGCCAAGATCCAGAGTGACAGGGAGTACAAGAAGGACTTTGAGAAGTGGAAGACCAAGTTCAGCAGCCCAGTGGACATGCTGGGGGTGGTGCTGGCCAAGAAGTGCCAGACCTTAGTCAGTGACGTGGACTATAAGAACTACCTGCACCAGTGGACGTGCCTGCCTGACCAGAATGACGTCATCCATGCCCGGCGGGCTTATGACCTCCAGAGTGACGTGAGTACTAGCGGTCCATGGAAATCGTGCTCATGACCGTAATACATAGGCAATGGTCTAGGATTAGATAAAATCCTCTGAAGGGATGACATTTCTTCTCTCTGCTTCTCATTTTTTTTAGGTCCCTTTGACTCTTTCCCTCTTTTAGAGAGAGAGAACATAATACCATGAGAGTATATCCAATTTGGCCTTCATATTTTAAAAGACACAGACATGAAGTTTGATTGTCCAAACTTTCCAATGCTTTTCTTATCCATTTTTGAAATCAAGTGTCAAAACAACTCCAGTAATACTTGCTTTTGTGTTTGATCTCACCAGAATCTTTATAAGTCTGATCTTCAGTGGTTGAGAGGCATTGGCTGGGTCCCCATTGGGTCTGTGGATGAGGTCAAGTGCAAGAGAGCTGCAGAAATCCTGAGTGATACCCTTTACCGCCAGCCTCCAGACAAGCTGAAATTTACTAGTGTGACTGATTCCCTGGAACAGGTGCTGGCCAAGAACAACGCCATCACCATGAACAAGGTGAGATCCCAATTTGCAGGAAAGTAAAACAGTATGTCATTTAGAATACCTATGCTTAATTAAGTTAGTCTTTTCTGTTTTATCCAATTAAATTGCTATCCAATGTATAGTGATGTGGTTGAGTTCTCTATTCTGTTACATAAGGATTCCAAAGGCGTATGGGAGCATTTCTGCTTTGACATCTCTCGTGAAATAGCCAGAGTTAAGAATAGGACAGCTATTTGGGGTTCAAATTGTTTTAAGTATATGAGAATTAGTCATACATGGTTTGGTATCAAGGTTTCTTTCTTGCTGGGTACATATTTAGGTTAGCATAGAGCAAACAAGTAAGATGCAAGTCTCTGTAACATTTATCAGAAAGCGATCTAGAGATGGCATATGCAGGTACATTTGCAGTTAATAAACTAACAACAAACAACATCAAATAAACAAAACATGGGAGGATTTGGTAAGATAGCCACAGTACAGATATGCATGGATATATATATGCTTGGAAAATACTTGCTTTCAATTTGATTAATGTGGGGGTCACTTGTTACTAAACACACACACGTGTGTGCATGTGCCTGTGTTTGATTACACACACACACATATACTACAGATATATTTTTTTCTTTTCATAGCTTAATATGCATTTACATTTAGTTACTGTGTAAAAATCAAAGAGGTTGGAAAGAGTGTTAACATACAGCACCCAGTCCAGACAGCAAGGAGGCTGGCTTTAAACTTTGTCATGATTTCTTCATTGAAAACTCCTGTTTACAACTGTTTTTCTAAGTTCATTCAATTTTTTATCCATCACAGCGCTTATACACAGAAGCCTGGGACAAAGACAAGACCCAAGTCCATATTATGCCTGATACACCTGAAATTATGTTGGCAAGACAAAATAAGATGAATTATAGTGTGGTAAGGCCATTTGTTTTATTTCTTTGATCTGGTCACATTGATTTTTGCTGATATAGAAATGTCAGAATTATGGAGTTAATCCTCATGTAGGCCAATTAGCTTAGTTTTGGTTTTTTTATGCCCATTATCCTACCTTGAATATACATATTATTTTATTTTATTTTAAAAACAGGTAGATGGAAAGATTGATAAGTAGATAAACACAAAAATATCTCCTTATCAGTAAGGGTAAAAAACTTCTTAAAATTAACTATTAATGGCTGAAACATATCATAATTCGAATTAAAAATAATTATTGCTATTTGTCAAATTAGGACTTCAAAATGTTTTCTGTGAGTTTTTTTTCTTCAATTACTTCATCTGTAAAAGTGAGTTAAAAGTGCCCATCTTGATGAATTTTTATGAAGACTTAAGGAAATTCAAAATATAACATGCCCAATATGGGGCCTGGTACAAAATAGTTGCTTAATAAACTTTAACTTCTTTCCTTTATACTCAATCACCATGAAAATTAGATTTGTTTAATATGCTCAAAATAACTTGGTTTATTTACAAGAACTGAAATAAGAATACTTAAATTCAACTTACTTCAAAATGGCCTGAGGACAATAAAATTCATTCTTTTATAAACTATTTCCAGCCTCACTAAACTTGTCGCATATCTTTGCAGTCTAGAAATACTGCTGCATAAATAGCTTCTTTCTCAATTGTTCTTGCCAAAGTCAAGAATTTACATGGTTGATTCCAAAAGAGTACTAATTTTTCTCCATGTTTATGGGTCTTCATTTAAAAAAAAAAAAAAGAAGATGAGAGTTTTCCTCAGTTTGAGAACTCAGGAAAATTTAAGTACTCATTTTCAAGACTTGACCAAATGTATTATTTTACCTATATTAATTACATTTGCCTATAATAATGTAGCCCTAAAGAGGAGGCACACTTATATCAAATAACCATGACAAGTAAAATGAGGAGAATGTGGGCCGGGCACGGTGGCTCACGCCTGTAATCCTAGCACTCTGGGAGGCTGAGGCAGGCGGATTGCTGAACATCAGGAGTTCGAAAGGAGCCTGAGCAAGAGCAAGACCCCAACTCTAGTAAAAATAGAAAGAAATTAATTGGCCAACTAAAAAATATATAGAACATGTTAAACGGGCATGGTGGCGCATGCCTGTAGTCCTAGCTACTTGGGAGGCTGAGGCAGGAGGATCGCTTGAGCCCCAGGAGTTTGAGGTTATTGTGAGCTAGGCTGATGCCATGGCACTCACTCTAGCCCGGGCAAGAGAGTGAGACTCTGTCTCAAAAAAAAAAAAAAAAAAAAAAAATGAGGAGAATGTGATTTTGCTTTCTCTGGGATTATAAAACAGACCAAAGGGCAAGCCTGATCAGTCACTTTGGAATGAGCAATTTTCTCTTGGCCACAGAGTTTCTCAGTTGGATTAGCTTCTCCTGGGAGGTTTGTCCTACCCAAGGCAGATAAAGTTTGTTTCTATCCCAGATTGTAATGAAGCTCTTAAACTTTTCCCGTTTGTTTATATTAGGAAAGTTGAGGTAGTTAGGGGTTTTTCTTCCAGACTGCTGAGAGGAAATTGAGCTATTTCTTAATTCTAAAATTTTCATCTGGATTTACTTTCTTCAAAATTGCATGATCCTACAAATTCCTTAAGAACTGTCATCTGAAGATTAGATTTCAGAATGGCCCACTTGAATTTGTTATCAAGCCACTGCCAATGGTACTTTATTCCATATTTCACTCCATGAATATAAAACAAAACAAAACAAATGCATCTTATTTTTTCTTTCAAATTCTCATTTACCCATTCTAGTTCTTTTGGGTAACAAGCTTTAAAATGTAGACTTGATGATAGCTAAAAGTGTGCTCTTCTTTGAAGCTCTGCATGTTTTTCAAATGTTGGAAGAATTAAAGAACTCTATTTGGCCTGAAGCCATAAGATGATTCAAGCACATTTTTTTCCAACTTACAATATATATAAAAAAAAAAAATCGAGCATTTATTCTTCAAAAAAATAATAGATGAAGTATTTGATTCTCCAGTTTCAAAAGAAACATTTCTAGAAATTTTTAAGAAAAATACCCGCTGGATTTTATCCAGAGATATTAAATTTATTATTGTTTTTACTTTAGCTTTTTTCTTGTAAAATCTCATCTTGAAAGGATGCAAACTGATACATCTCAGTAATCTACTTTATAAACATACAGTAATATGCCTCTAGGACTCTTAAGTCATTGAAAAATTAAGTGCCTCTGTATCATGTTTAAAATCCAGGTGCTATTTCAATATTCTTAATTCAATCTAATTTGAGACTGGAACATAAAATTGAAGCAATTACTTGTGGTGCACTTTTTGAGGATTTTCCTTACATCTATGATTTTGTCTTTACACAGCCTCAACAGTGAAAAGTACACTGAACAAGATAAAGTAGAAAGAAAAAGCCATATAAAATTGTAGGTCATTGTTGTTTTCCCTTAAAACCATAAGCTATTTCTAAATTCTTTTCCAAACTACCTACTGGTACTGTCTGCTTTAACCAATTCAATAAATCTCCTAATGGAGGAAAGGGGCAAACTGAAATTAAAGATTGAATTATTCACTTACAGACTGATTTAAGAGCCATGTCTCTGTATGTGGGTGTAGAGATGAGCTGCCTTCAAACCTCAGTTCCCCTTCAAGTTACTAAAAGGCTTTCCAAGGGGTACTATGGCATGGATCATTTTAAGCAAATCAGTTAACATAGCTTCAATTTCCATACACGCGCTCTTCTAAATTATCTGCCTGAGAAAGCCCCTGAAGTTTAAGTGATGTTTCACTTCTTTCATAGCCACTCTTCTTTCACTTTAAAACAAGAAAGGCACAGTTTAAAGGTGTGAAAAGAAACTAGACGACTAAATACCACTCATTCTCTTGAACTGAATTCTAGATAAAAAAACAACATTGCTGTAAAGGACATTATTGGGACAATTGGTGAAATTTGAGTATTTATTGTATATTAAACAATAAAAGAGAATAGTATTAGATAATAATATTGCATCAATATTAAATTTCCTGAATTTGATAAATATATTGTGCTTATGTAAAAAATCTCTTCATTCTTAGGGTGATACATGGTAAAGCATTTAGGGATGAAGGACATGATGTGTACAATTTTCTTGTAATCAGTTCAACAGTTGAAAATAATGAGAAGAAAAGAGAAAATGAAATATATCCCCACATGCATACATCCATAAAAAGAGAGAGAGAGAGAAAGCAAATATAGCAAAAATATTAATAAATTGGATGTTTGAATGTTCTTTGTAACATTCTTGTAATTTTTCTGTAGGTTTGAAATTTTCCACAATGTGGAAAATATATACTTTGAAATATTGAAGCATACATTAAAATATTTAACTAAGTATGATTATATAAAGATTTTAGTTTTAAAAAGAAGGAAAAGAAAGTCATACACACCTCAGTAGTTACCGTGATGTATGCCTGAGAGTATTAAAACAAAAGAAACCTCTGCCAAACAATTCAATTCCTTAGTGATTATCAAAACTTTCTGAATCAAAGCACCATGAGCTCCTATAATTCCAAAATCACATTAAGAGACCCAATAAATTTTAACTGTTTATGTTTAACAATTATTTATCAAGATGTGTATTTATTTTGTTTTTATTTATTAAACACCAATATTAGTAATTATTTTTCAATTTATCTTGTTTTAAAAGGATACAGAATTGCTCAAAATTCCTGTAAGTGGTTCAGAAACATAAAAGGCTAAAGACCATTGGTAGAGATGATTTGTTTAATGCATGGTTCTCAAACTATGCTCCCATGGGACACCTGCACACATCTGTCCTGCCACAGAGACTAAACAGTGGTGGTGTTTTCTTAATTCACAGAAAAAATTAATAAATAGAATTTTATCAATTTTGTGTTTTTGACTCATAAATCTTTGATACCTGCTATTCCGTTGTCTTCTAACAATTTCTATCAGGTGACAAAATGAATAAACAGGGAGCAAATCAATATTAACAGAGAAATTCAGAAACAATGGTTCATTCTTTGTTCAGCACTATTTGATTATGGACACATGCTCATAGTGGTGGTATTATTATATATCTTATTCTCTACTTGTACAATTGTTCCTAATTCAAATATAGAGTTAAATAAGTCAACATTTCTTAGCAGTTTCATAAAAAAAGCAAGTGCTAAACAATCTAAACACATTTAGAGCTATTGATATAATGTATAAAATCTATAAGGATTTGTGCAAAAGGAAGTTCTGATGTTAAAACTTGCTGAATGTGAAATTTCCATTTAAGTAAATGGGTTGGATAAACAGAAAGTAAAAGAAAGAATTTTTTTAACTAAAGGCTGAACATACTAGTTCAGTTTTGCATCCAAAAATAGCCTTCCTTCGACAAAAACACATTTTCAGAGTGAATGTGAGTTCCGTGTCTAAAAGCTGCTACTTCTTTCCTCAGAGCCTCTATCGCCAGGCCATGGAAGAAGCCAAGAAAGAAGGCTATGACTTGAGGAGCGACGCCATTCCCATTGTGGCTGCCAAGGCCTCCCGGGATATTGCCAGTGATGTAAGAGCCGACCAAGTCCTAACATTTGTTACCAACAAGCCAGCCGCAGGCATGGGGCATGCAGCTGGAAGTCCCTTTAGTCATCATCCATCTTAACTTCATCACCTAGGCAGATAAACTGAGGCTTGAGACAATAGAGAACTTGCCCAAGACCACAAGCGTCATGGTGGCAAAACCTAGACTGGAATGTGTTCAACAGTTCCTTTGACTCTTGTCTTTGGTCTTTGCTTGATAGGAGTGAATATCTTGAATAAAGTTAGATAGACATATGCTGAGCTACTTATAAAACTTCATGAGCTCTCTTTGGGATACACTCAAGGCAAAGATGCCAGAAAAGAAGTGGGCTTAACTGTGTTCTCCCCCCATGACTTGAAGAAGAACATAGGTTAGCAAAAAACCTAAAAGTCTCCTCGCTATGGGGTCCACAGAATCAGTATTTCTTTACTAAAAATGAAGACATCAGATTCCTGGACATCTTAAAATTTAATCCGAAAGGACTAAAATTGTCCAATTTTATAGATTTTTAAAATGTTTATATTGTGATAAAAATACAAAATATCAAATTTACCGTCTTAGCCATTTTCAAGTATATAGTTCCGTAGTGTTCAGTATATTCACATTGTACAACAAATTTCCAGAATTTTATCATTTTGCAAAACTGAAGCTCTATACCCATCAAACAACGGAAATTGTCGTTTTAAAACTACTCTTCCCCAATTATTTGTGAAGAAGAAATTATTTCTCAAACTGCCCTGGAAAAATAATTTTAATGAGCCATGTAAACACAGCCCCAGGTGTGTTCTTATTGAATGGATTTGCTCACATGATGGGCTTTCTGAGACGCTGTCATGGTTTATCACTGTGATTGTGCTTTTCTTTCCGATGGTCACTTTTTATCACTTTTTGCCAACATATAATTCCCTAGCATATTTAAAGAATCATTGTGGTATTCTTCTGCAGAGATGTGCCAATGAGCGCAACACTCCAACGTGTAGCATCCCAGCAGTAGGTTTGATGGAACTCCCGTTGTCTTAAAGAGTTCATAGAAAGCGTCACCACAGAAAGAACAAAAGGGAATGGCCATTGGCGCCTCGTCCTAATTTACTGGGTTCTCTCTTTCAGTACAAATACAAAGAAGCTTATCGTAAACAGCTGGGTCACCACATTGGTGCCCGAGCAGTACATGATGACCCCAAGATAATGTGGTCCCTCCACATCGCCAAAGTGCAGAGTGACCGTGAGTACAAGAAAGAATTTGAGAAATACAAGACGAGGTACAGCAGCCCGGTGGACATGCTTGGTATCGTTTTGGCCAAGAAATGTCAGACCTTGGTCAGCGATGTGGACTATAGACATCCTCTCCATGAATGGATGTGCCTGCCTGACCAGAATGACGTCATTCAGGCGCGGAAAGCTTATGACCTGCAGAGTGATGTGAGTATCCTTGGTGCTGGCTCTGCATGTTAAAAGCAGATCTGACATCTGTCCGTGGGTTCTGACTGGTGTCAATGGATTGGAATTTGTTTGTATATTTCCAACACTGTACAACTGAATATCTGAATGGAGTTTCCCGTTGGAAACACTGCAATTTGCTTTACAGTTTGTTTTGTTCTCCAAAAGAAAAGAAAATAAATATTATCAATTCTATACAGGTATAAATCTTTCTAGTGATTCAGGCTTCCTTGTCTGAATCAGATGAAACTTAACCCTCAAAAACATATCACTACAAACTTGTGGCCAAAGAGATGGAAATGTGAGTGTGTGTGGCAGAGGGTAGTATGCAGAAAGTGGGAAGAAAAGTAGATTATGCTAAATTATTTTAACAAACATTCACATTTTATATTCACTGACAGAAAATGTCTAAGTCTTTCTGGTGTTTTTTAAAACCAATCATCTGGCCGGGTGTGGTTGCTCATGGCTGTAATCCTAGCACTCTGGGAGGCTGAGGTGGGACGATTGCTTGAGGTTAGGAGTTCAAGACCAGCCTGAGCAAGAGTGAGAAACTGTCTCTACAAAAAATAAAAAAAAGCTGGGCATGGTGCTGCATGCCTGTAGTCCCAGCTACTCAGGAGGCTAAGTCAGGAGGATTGCTCGAGCCCAGGTTGCAGTGAGCTATGATGATGCCACTGCACTCTAGCCTGGGTGACAGAGCAAGACGTGTCTCAAAAAAAAAAAAAAAAAAATCCAGTCATCTGATACTTACTAACAGTTAGCATATCTTATTCCTATTGAGAGTAAAATAAAATGAATAATTAGGAAATATCTAATATATTATCTCCATGACACCAGGTTTCCTTTACACACTTGATATTTTGTGAGTTTTGGAGACAGAAACACAATGATAAGAATTTTTGTGATTATGATAGTTACCCACCGTTGGTCTGAGTGTGTGGTTTTATTTGGAGCTAGTAGAGCATGTTTTCCAAAGCTAAAGAAGCACTGCTCCTGTGTAAAAATCTTGTAATATTCTCAAGAACAAGACTATGTCTTTTACTTTAAAAATTAAAAAATATTTCATTATTCTTGTTGCATTCCTCTGTTCCAAAAAAAGTGCTCAGGAAAAAAAATATGCCCAAGGTTCAGTAATATTTGTGAATGAGTGATTATTCTGGGAGCTTCATCTATTCATCAATACTTTTGTATTTCTCTAGTATGACCCATTTGGTGAGTATGAATCTGAAATACTAAGTAATAAATGTGTTTTTTATCTGTTGATCTGCAGAATTTGTATAAGTCAGACCTTGAATGGATGAGAGGCATTGGCTGGGTTCCAATTGATTCCGTGGAAGTTGTTAGAGCCAAGAGAGCCGCAGAGATACTGAGTGACAATATCTACCGTCAGCGGCCAGACACAATGAAATTTACCTGTATAACTGACACTCCGGAGCAGGTGCTGGCAAAAAGTAACGCTATAAACATGAATAAGGTGAGTCTTTCATCCTCACCGGGGGAGATATCAGAAGTTACCATAGAACAAGGTAAAAATTCTGACATGATTACACTTAAAGATTACTAGAAGACTCATGATATCTTTTAAAATGATTTTTCCCGTATAGTACCCTAGTTACTTAGTGGTACTTCAAAATATTAAACTGATGTTAAAAATACTGTGTGCCATAATTATTTCATAATTCTTTCCTAGACATTATTTTAAAAACTGCAATCCAATGATACTTTCTATAACTGTTAACTAAATTCTTTAAAGAATTTTAATAAGAAACAAAGGTAGGAATTTATGCAGCTTTCATAACTTTATTTCTACTTTGTATACAAAAGAGATGATCTGGCACATAATCCAAAGAAAAATGTATGTGAACACCAAAATAATTTCTCTCTCTCTCTCTTTTTTTAAAGAGGTTATATACTGAAGCCTGGGACAATGACAAGAAAACAATTCATGTCATGCCTGATACGCCGGAAATCATGTTGGCCAAACTCAACCGAATACAATATAGTGATGTAAGTAAACTGTTGCTCTTATAATGAACATAAAGGCAAAACGAACTGTTGTAACCGTGCAATATTTTTTGACTGATATATTGTACATATTCCAAACTAACGCAGTCAGTGAAAGAGGTAGTTCTCATTTGATTCAATTTGGGGCTATTGTGGTGAGTTCACAAAGTAAGCCAGCTTTTCCTTATTAACAGGTGGTAGGTAATGGGAAGTTTACAAATAAATATCCCAATAGGAATTATACTTTTAAAGCCTTCCCCAACAGATCGGTGTGGACATCAAGCCATTATTTTATTCAACAACTATTTAGTAAGCAGGTGCTGGGTAGGAACCCAGTGATTTATTGAGCCCTGCATTGTTTTGCTGCTTCAATGCACTCTAGTTGTCATTTCATGTTATTTGCAAGCATTTTTCTCACTATCTCAGTCAAGACCAACATTTTCATAAGGGCGGTGATCCTGAAATCCAAGTCCACAGATTGATCATGGTCTGAGATGACAGCCTGCAGCAAAATGAGAAAAAATAAGCATAATACATTGAGTTTTTAATATTATAAAATCAAATATATTCAATTTTAAGTACTGTCCTTATTCTTTCTCCTTCTTTAGTATTAAGATGGCCTATGTGTATACACACATGCACACACACACACACATATTATGACGGCAGTATTAAATAGTTGTTTTTACATGTGCTTGTTTGGCAAAATAAAATTTTGGCAGCTAAATGGTGATTTCCCTCCAATTTTTTTCAAAAGTTACAAGTAATAAAATCCCAAAGTTAAGAACGTGTGTCTTTAAAATCCTTGAACATCTATGAAGCAAAGCTATCTATAAATCCACCTGAATACTTGACTTTGTGGATTGTTTCTGTAGTTTAAATGAGGACAGAGAAAATGTAATAATAAACAGCTTCATTTTTCGTGAATGGAGTGATGAATAATGACTTTCTTTTCTACAGAAACTCTATAAACTTGCTTTGGAAGAGTCCAGGAAGGAAGGCTGTGACTTGCGTTTGGATGCCATTCCAATCCAAGCAGCCAAGGCTTCAAGAGAAATCGCTAGTGATGTAAGTTGATGTTTTTGGAAAAGACATTTCTTAACGATGTTGACAAATACCAGCTTTTAGAATTTTTCTTGGCAGAAATGTAGTTGCCTCAATTCCCATATGCAAAGTTGCAAATGGACCAACAAAGAAAAGAAAAACCCCACAAAACCATAAAATTCTATGTCCATTATATCTGTTAATCAAAGACAGAGGAATATTATTTTAAGTGTTTTATGAACACTAAAAAATGAGTTCATATTTTTGAGCCTCAGAAATTAAGCATCAGTTGGTTGACCTAGGATGTTTGTGAAATTATAGAGATTAATACCACGTGAAATCAGCCAATAAAAATATGAACTCTTTCCTACTACTTCTATCCATTTACTCTGGCATTAAAATAGACTAGATGATGGATACGTTTTATAATAACTATCAGTGAGGCTCTCCTGCTAAGATGCCCCTAACTGTACGCAAGAACAGATTGCACAGTTGGCAAAGCTTTTCTTAGCAACCACTTGCTCTTCTCTCTCCTCTTTTTCTTCACATGAGAAACACCTCCTGAGGGTGCCCCATGCCTTCATTCTGTACCAAACCTCTTTAGCACCCAAATCCACACTGTCCTTCTTCTGGAAGGGCCCTATGCCTTGGACTTATGCTTCATTCCTTCTATTATCAAAACTTTTTCTTGCTATTAAGCTGCGGAGGTCCACACCATGATTGTCTCATGGTAAAACAGACCATAATGTGTTATTCTTGAATTTTAGAAGTAGATTGATTCACTCTTAGTGAAAGCTCAGTGACATTGACAGGCTAACAAGGAAGCCATTTCCTGGTGACACATAAATGCTATCTAAATGTAACACACCCTTGACCAGGGAATGTATTATAAATTCTAATAACAAAGGAGTATTCTAAAATATTCTTAATATCAAGCATTTTTAGAAAAAATAACTATGCCTTTAAGTAAATGCTCTACTAGAGTGTACAAAACATTTTACCTTTTCTTGTTAAGGAATCAAATATAAACTAAGTAGTATAGTGTAAAGAGGAGGAAAAATATTCGGAACGAGAAACACTCCATTTCGGGCTCAGCCCTGCCACCTACTTGTGACGTGACCTTGGACAGATCACTTAACACCTCTAGAGTTCAGGTTCCTACTTTATAAAATGTGCTTGATAATATTCACCTTTCTCCCTCATGATAGTGATGGGGAAAATAAAAAGAAATGATGTGTGTGAATCTATGAAATGTGATATATATATATAAGACATTCTTATCGTTAGACTCTGTCTTTTTCTTTTTTCAGTACAAATACAAGGAAGGCTACCGCAAACAGCTTGGCCACCACATTGGGGCTCGGAACATTCAGGATGATCCCAAGATGTTGTGGTCCATCCACGCGGCCAAGATCCAGAGTGACAGGGAGTATAAGAAAGAGTTTGAGAAGTGGAAGACCAAGTTCAGCAGCCCAGTGGACATGCTGGCGGTGGTGCAGGCCAAGAAGTGTCAGATCCTCGTAAGCGACGTAGACTACAAGCATCCCCTACACGAGTGGATCTGTCTGCCTGATCAGAATGACGTCATTCAGGCTCGCAAGGCCTATGACCTGCAGAGCGATGTGAGTTGGTCTGATATTCTTCAGCCATGCATGTAAAAGGGGTCTTTTTGTGCCATGGAATTTGGTTCAACTTACAGTCTCTTGCAAGCTACAAACACCATCTTAGGATAATGTTATGAAATGTATAAAATAAAACATATATTTAGTTTGCAAAGAAAGCAATCATATTGAAGTATTGTTATGAAAATATTAAAAAATCCATATTGTAGCAATATCTATGCTTTTTATTAGCACATTAAATAAAAAGTTCTAGCAAGACAGCTACCAAAAAGATAGCTTTCAATTTATTCACATTCCAACAAACCACAAAGGTGTTTAAAGGACACAACTGTAAACAAAGTTTTGGTTTTAAAATTAACATTTGTGTATACATAAGAAATCCATGCTTCGTATCCCATAAAAATAAAGTATAACAAAATATACACAATTCTAAAAAAAAAATGTTCTAGCAATGAGAGTAATAACTAATTTCAAAGAAGTGATGATCATAGTTTAAGATGTCTGCAACAACTGTAATAGGTTATAAAAATATTTGTGATTTCTATTGCTCACAAAGTCACATGTTGTGTCAATACTACTATAATTCATTGCCTATACTTATAATGGAATGAAAGGCTATATTTCAATTAGAGGTTAATGAAAATAAGGATATTTTTAAATATATTTTTAAATATATTTTTTCTATCCAAGTTCACTGATGCCAGGTCAAGAATTCCTGGTTTAAAGCAAACTAATTTTCCAAATGAGCCAATGGCATTATGATTTTTGTGTCTGCTTAACTCATAGGAAGTATCTATTGTAACTTGTGAATGGAAGTTTAATAATGAATTACACATATTGAGACAATTTTTCTAATTACAATTTTTCTAAGTAATTAAAAACAATAGCTCCCTAGAAATGTTAGGCACTTTTGTTTTGGCCAGTAGATTGTCCTTTGGAAACTCAAATACTATCTCATTGCTATTGCAGCTTCTTCTTTTGATCAGCCTCTAGCTAAATAGTAACTTTTGGAAGAATGATAAAAGTAGTGGCATTGTAAAAAAAAAAAAAAATTCCCAAAAAGCCATAAAAATAAAAAGAATTGTTACCCTTCCTTATGAGGAAAATTCTTCTCCATCCGATTATTTAAATTCAAAGAAGAAAAATGAAAGAAGAATTCTAAGACAAATAAGAGGACTGAGGATAAGATAAATAAGAGTAAAAAGATAAATACTCTTTGACTTAGAAGCATATACATAGAATTATACAAAAAAAGATGCCATTTTTGTTGTCCCCAGAAAACACATTAATGCAACACCTGGTCAACCAGTAGTGTTCTTTCCTTCTTTATATCACACCACTGGCTGTGAAGACCACTGGGTGATCAAATCAGAGAATAAATACTTTGTTTCAGGAGGCAGGCAGTAATTTCCATAAGGGGGTTTGTACCACTGAAATTGGATATTACTAAAGAGATTTTATGGGTCTTTAAAACAGTAAGTATTGGCTACCTTCAGGACAAGACATTTAACTAGCCATTCTAAACCAAAGTAAAGCAATCCTATGGGTCTTCCCAGAAATTTACGTGAATAGGATTCAGAAGTATACGGTATCTGTATATGTTAAATCAAGATCAGGCACCAGGCTCTAGGTGATGTCTATAAATATTTGACATTATTTCATTTTCAGGCTATTTACAAGGCTGATCTTGAGTGGCTGAGAGGCATTGGATGGGTTCCCATTGGCTCCATAGAGGTCGAGAAGGTGAAGAGAGCCGGAGAAATCCTGAGTGACAGGAAGTACCGCCAGCCTGCAGACCAGCTCAAATTCACATCCATTACAGACACCCCGGAAATTGTCCTGGCAAAGAATAATGCCCTGACAATGAGCAAGGTGAGTCTCCAGCTGTTTCCTGTTGCCAGAGTCACATCATCCACAAACTTGGCTCGTAACGTAGGAAATTCCCTGGAGGGTCCCCTGAGAGAGGAGGTGTAATGGGCAACAGAGCTTCTGCCTAAGTTCTAGTTGGCTTTGTGTGCTCTTCACACCCCCTAATTCTCTGTGTGCATGTGGAAGCATAGCCCGGGATGATTTCCCTGGAGTAATGCATACACCCTTCCTAGCGGTGACCTGGAGACATCACAAATGCTTTACCTTTCCCTGCACATTCTCCTAGGCAGAGCAGACTCAGGCCATTGGCGTGTCTTTGTCTATCTGGTAGGAATGTAAACCATTTACATTTCATTATAAAGGCTGGGAAGCACATCCTGTTTCATAGCAGGGCCAGTACACACTCAAATTGGTTGCTTGGCTTGCCCTTCCACCTTAGGTTGTGAAAGTCCAATTTTGAAAGCAAGCTACCATTGCTGCTTTCAGTTTTATTACACAAGATAGACGATCCTTTGTTTCTTCTGGAGTTCTGTCATTCTGTTTACTTTTTATCGAACGGATTGGCCCTTAATATGCGTATTTTAGATTGACTTGAACTTAGCTGAATTCTCCCACACCTGTCTAGATGTCTTCTAATCATTTGGATGGCAGGATTTTGTGTTCAGTGCAGAATATGAAATTGTTCAGAAAGCAAAGTCCGGAGTATGGGACATAAAGTTCCAGAAACTCTTTTACACCACACATCATCAGTAACCTCAATGATAATAACAATAGGAAACACCATAAAAATTGTTGAGTACCTACTTTGGCTCAGGCATTTTACATACGTTATGGTTGATCTTCCAAAGATACGCAATAAAAAATATGTGATCATCCCCCTCTTAGAAATGAAGAATGTGAGGAGTTATGTATCTTTCTCAAGATCATACAGCTTAGAAATAATAGAGTCGAGTTTGAACTTGAGATTGACTCTGAAGCCTGGGAATTGCTACCGTATCATAGTTCCATAATCAAGCTCCGTCTTTAGAGGTCCTGTGAGTAAGCTTGTGAGTCACTGGATGAAAATAATTAATAATTGAGACCAATTATTGCTTCATGTTAGTTATGAAACCATTGTACAGCCGTTTAAATATTGCCATGTTATACTCCCCCCACTATACTTTTGCTTGCCTCACCTTCCGATCACCTTAAAAGGAGCTATTTTATGGTTAAACGTGAATTTAATTTGATAATAACAATAACATTATTGGCTTTAACAAAAGGTCTTCCACTCCCTCCCATCATAGCATTTATACACAGAAGCTTGGGATTCTGACAAAACCTCCATCCACGTGATGCCGGATACCCCAGAAATCTTGCTGGCCAAGAGCAATTCTGCCAATATCAGCCAGGTGAGCAATTTCTTGATTGCTGTTTTAACATTTGTAGGAGTAATTAAAATGCTTCTCCCCTTAACAATTTCCATTCTTAAATTGGCCTATTAACCTGTAAAACACTTATATTTTCCATTGTGTATTATCCTCTGCCTAGAAACTTTACACCAAGGGATGGGATGAATCAAAGATGAAGGACTATGATCTGAGAGCAGATGCTATTTCCATCAAAAGTGCCAAGGCCTCCAGGGACATCGCCAGTGATGTGAGTACCTTCCTTCTGATTCCCCTTGGTCTCCACGATACTGAACAACCCATGTTGTGGTTAGTGGACCACACTTTGCAATTGCTTCCACATGTATTCCCCCAGGGCCACTTCCTACCTTCCAAGACCTTTTCCTTTGTTGTTACAGAGAAGAAAAATACATTTTGGAATTGTAGTTAGAACTGCTGTGGGGAAAATTTCCAGCAACTAAGATACATGATTATACTATGGTTATTTTTATGATGGTGTAAAACATAGTTTTAAATAGTTCAGAGATGCCAAAATGTTTGTAATATGGAATTCTTGTCCATTTCATACTATCTATACTTGTTAGCATGAGTACGGTTCCAAAACTGGATTTCTAAACATGTATTTTTGTCATTTTAGTACAAATACAAGGAAGCATATGAGAAACAGAAAGGCCACCACATTGGAGCCCAGAGCATTGAAGATGATCCGAAGATTATGTGTGCTATACATGCAGGGAAGATCCACAGTGAAAGGGAGTACAAAAAGGAATTCCAGAAGTGGAAGACCAAGTTCTCTAGCCCAGTGGACATGTTAGACATCTTGCAGGCCAAGAAATGTCAGACTCTGGTCAGTGACGTCGATTATCGCAATTACCTGCATCACTGGACGTGCTTACCTGATCAAAACGACATTCTCCAAGCAAAGAAGGCCTATGATCTGCAGAGTGATGTACGTAACGTGAACTTTGGGAAGGGGGAATGGGAGGCTGTAGATTTGTTAATTGTCCGGTCAGTGCCCATGTGGACAGACCCATAGATTATGCACTGCATACACCAGGGGCGAGGGACAGGGAGCACCATTCACGTTGTTTAATACAAAACCCTTCTTTAAGAGTTATGTTATAGGAAGCAAAAAAATAGAGATGCAGAGCCTCACACTGAGGTCATGTCCTTTGTTCCCTGACCTAGATTCTAAACTGTTTTCTTCATGTCATTTGTAATGTCTGGCAATGAAAATATATTTGAGACAAATATAAATCATCTGAATATTTTTTAAATAGTTGCTGCTGTTGTACTAGATCCAAAACACTAAACAGCATATCCTTGGGTCAGTTATTACAAGATTAAAATGGAATGAGATTCAACAAAATTTCTCTTTTAAAATTTTTCAATTATGTCATTTTTTGAAATATCCATTAATTATATCATAGAATTCAGCATTATTGCTAGTTATTATTATTTGTGGCTAGTATAAATAATTATGCTTTAACAAATTACTTCTGTCATCAATATTAAAAACCCTGAATCCTGTTAAGATCTCAGGTCTTACTTTTTTGGAAGAGCCATCTGCTATGCTTATCAGCCCCTCCACCCCGTATATTTTATTTTTCAACTGAGAAGGAGGTATGTCTAACATTTGGAACGACACTTTTGTCTGACGTCTTTGTAGAGTGTGTACAAAGCAGACCTGGAGTGGCTGCGTGGCATTGGCTGGATGCCGGAAGGCTCCGTGGAAATGAACAGAGTGAAGGTTGCTCAAGACCTCGTGAATGAAAGACTCTATAGAACGCGACCGGAAGCTTTGTCGTTCACTAGCATCGTTGACACTCCAGCAGTTGTTCTGGCAAAAGCCAATTCTCTGCAAATAAGTGAGGTAAGAACCGTCTGACTACCAAGGTTTCTTTGTTCTGGCTTCTGTTTTCAGACGATGCCACCCAAACTGAGCCAGTAGACTGTTCCTCTTCCAAGAATTTTGGTAATAGGAGCAACACTAAGAATCTCTTGAGCAGTTTGGTGAAGGCACACACAAAGTACAACTCTGACCAATGCCAACATGCCTTTCCCCTACCACGCACGCTTTGAAGCACTATAGTGAAAAATGTCACTCCAAGGCAATTTAGGATAACAGGATAACAAATATTTACTTAACTCCTATTAAGTACTAAGACATGTAGCATAATGCTACATAATAAATAGTATAACACTGTATTAGTCTGTGTTCTCTAGAGAAACAGAACCAATAAGATGTGTGTATATATATTTATATGTGTGTGTATATATATGTAGAGAGAGAGAGAGAGTTTAAGGAACTGGCTCATGAGACTGTGCAAGCTGGTAAGTCCAAAGTCTGCAGGGTAGGCCAGCAGGCTGGAGACCCATGAAAGAGTTGCACTTTAAGCCCGAAGATAGTCGGCTGGCAGAATTCCTCCCTGCTCAGGAGGCCTTCGATTGATTGGATGAGGCCCACCCCCATTAAGGAGGGCCGTCTGCTTTACTCAAAGTCTACTGATATAAATGTCAATCTCATCTGAAAAATGACCTCACAGAAACATCTATAATACTGTTTGACCAAATATCTGGGTGCTATGGCCTAGCCAAGTAGACACATAAAATGAACCATTATAAACATACATAAAAACATTTTTCCAGATTGCATAGTTGCTAAAACTTAATATTTCAGATATCCATTTTCTATTTCCCTTCTTTCCACAGAAACTGTATCAGGATGCCTGGAATAAAGATAAAGTCAACATCACCATTCCTTCGGATACCCCGACCATGCTGCAGGCCCAAATCAATGCCATGCAAATCAGCAATGTAAGAGGCTTAAGTATGGGGCAATGTCTGTCAGCTTGGGGACGGTGTTATAATGGACAAATGACCTACTTTAGGACATCTGCGGCTTTTGGTGCTAGATATTTTCTCTTCAGCCACCATTCCCAATGCAACAGGAATGGAAATGTTCCCTGTTCGACATCTGCTTGGACACACAGCCGGGTGCCTGGGTTGCAGGTGTTGGGATACTGAATCCTGTTGGCGCCTCCTTCACTCTCAACAGTCTCTGTTGGCTTCTTAGGTCTTCTGATTGATCCAGGACTTTCTTGTTTGATATTTCGAGGCCATAAGAAAGCCAGAAGACAACTTTTAATTATATCCAAACAGCAGGGTATCTATGTCACATCCCTTTAGCAAAAATGTCTGAAAAATCAAAGGCTGGAATTAGGAAAGAAATCGTTTCAGGTTTTCTGGCCTCTCCATTGATTTCTTAGCTTCCATATATGGTGTAGGGGGATATTTTCAAATGCATACCATATAGTAATGAATGTAAATATTCAAACATTAATAGAGTTAGATGTTTAGCTTTAAATTTTTAATCAGCAGTATCCTGTACTCCACAAAGTATATAGTAAACAACCAAAGTAAATAGCCAACAACCAAAACAACTCAGGAATGAATGCTTTCTTCTTGTTGTCTACATTTCATTATGCCTTATGATTTATATTTTGATGACTTTGAATATAATCATTTATTTTTCCATTCTTGTAAGCAAACCTGTATTTTCCCTCAATAGAAACTCTACCAAAAAGACTGGGACGAGGCCAAGCAGAAAGGCTATGACATAAGAGCAGATGCCATTGAAATCAAGCAAGCCAAAGCCTCCAGAGACATTGCCAGTGAGGTACACTTCCTTCTATTTTCTTACAGTTTTTCTCCACTCTAGAACACATAGAGAGACTATTTTTCAAGAATTTTGAGTTTTTGAATCCATGCAAACAATTGCATTTTTTCTTGTGCTAAAGGCTTTCTCTATTTAAAAATATTAAAATGGGGCCGGACATGGTGGCTCACGCCTGTAATCCTAGCACTCTGGGAAGCCGAGGTGGGCGGATCGTTTGAGCTCAGGAGTTTGAGACCAGCCTGAGCAAGAGCGAGACCCCATCTCTACTAAAAAAAAAAACAGAAAGAAATTAGCTGGACAACTAAAAATATATATAGAAAAAATTAGCCGGGCATGGTGGCACATGTTTGTAGTCCCAGCTACTCGGGAGGATGAGGCAGGAGGATAGCCTGAGCCCAGGAGTTTGAAGTTGCTGTGAGCTAGGCTGACGCCACTGCACTCTAGCCCGGGCAAAAGAGTGAGACTCTGTCTCAAAAAAATAAATAAATAAGTAAAATAAAAATATTAAAATGGGATAGAAAACATTAAGCATAGCATACGTGAGATATATGTATAAATAACTTCTATGCTGTTTCTAAGTAGAAACAAAATATCATGAAGAGTCTATATGAAATTCTTGGGGAAAATTCAGTAACTAATACGATGTCATTTTATCTCTCAAATATTTCTGACATTCTCCATAAATATAAATCACAGATGATGGTTTCGTATAAGACTTAAGACTGAAATCACATCTTACATCCAAAATTTTATAATACTCTTAGTAACCTTTGAGTTTACTTAACTCTGATTTTGAAACTTACTAACAGTGAAAATAATTATCCTGCCAAGCCCACTCTAACCCCAGCTCCAAATCTTTTTTTTTTTTTTTAGTACAACTCCATGTCATGCCTCTAAAAAGCTCCAAATATTTAAGCCACTTTGTTCTCTTTCTCTGGGTCTTCTCTGTTTTTGTCTCATCTATCCACTGTTTCCTCCTTCTTGTTCCTTATTTTTACCTTTAATAACCACAGCTGGCCCACAGTATCTACCTTATTCCTAGTTTTCTCTCTCTCCCTTTTGTCCAAACTTGCTTAGGTTGTCCAAACATAGGAAACAAAAAGAAAGCATCTTACTCTAGTCCTAAGACACTCATCAGATGGAAACTCTTGTCCACAGACTTTTTTGTTGTCATCTTCTGATTCAAGCCTACAGCTTGCTTTCCATCTCTGAAACATACATCTTTCTTGTCTGTCTCCAAAACCACACATACAACCTCTCCCGTACCTGAGGTACCTCCTGGAGGACTCCTGGGAGAACATTTGACCTAATGCTGTTCTTGGCAGGGGACCTTGGTGGTGGCAGTTACCCTCACTGTGCTCAATTTTCCCCATCTGAAAGATACAATAATAATAGTGTCTACCTCATAAAGAATTGTGAAGATCAACTCAATTGTAATTGCTGCTATTCAATGATTTTTGACTGAAAAACTCAGTGGTTTCATATGGATCAACCTAACACGCTTGAAGCACTCACAATAGTGTCTGGCATAGAGCAATTGCTCTGTCAGTATTAGCTATTTTTTTATTACTCTTGTTTACCATACTATTTCCCTCCTGATTCACTCATGTCCTCTGTGAAGCTACCTAAAATAGTCCTATTTAATTTCTTTAAAGTGAACTGAAATGTATGACTGCCAGTGTTCACTCAATTTACATTTAGACAAAGAAAATATTCTGAAATCATTTAAAGAAAAATCCTCTCAATGCATTATTTTCATATGTCTTTTTTAATCTGATTTTTCACAACTTCAGTACAAATACAAAGAAGGTTACCGTAAACAACTGGGCCACCACGTGGGTTTCCGCAGCCTACAAGATGACCCCAAGTTGGTATGGTCGATACACGCTGCCAAGATCCAGAGTGACAGAGAATACAAGAAAGCTTATGAGAAGTCTAAAGGAATTTACAACACGCCATTGGACATGATGTCAATTGTTCAAGCCAAGAAATGCCAGGTCCTGGTTAGCGACGTTGATTATCGCAATTACCTGCACCAGTGGATATGTCTGCCAGATCAGAACGACGTGATCCAGGCCAAGAAAGCCTACGACCTGCAGAGCGATGTGCGTATGTTGTCCCCAGACTCCGGGGAAATGTGTGTCTGTGTGTTTAATCACAGTGCATTCCCCAGAGACATAGTTTAAATGGTGATATTAACAGAACCTAACATATTCTGTACAATTCATGGTAGTAGAGTTTTTGTCAAACATTTTCTATCTTATAGAGGATTCCTTCTTATAGTAGCAAAACCTTATTCGCCGAGATGAAAATCAGTGTCTCATTCTATGTGACTAGGCAGAAAATTTCAGTTGCAGCTGTTCTGATCCATTACCTTTGCAGGATCAGACGTCTAAATTTCAGGAATAGATGTAAGCATAAGGAAACGTTGGATTTCACATTTACCTGACAAGGGGGTGGGGGGGTCGATATAGATACAGGTATGTATTTTTTTCTGATTATGCATATATTTAAGACTCTTTCCTCCTAAAATCCTACAGATGTTACTCTCAGTGGCACATATAAATGGCAGGCTTCAAGGGGTGAGCGTAGAAACTCAACGTAGTGTAAAAACAAAATTATGTGCCATTGTTTTCTGTCATTCCACCAAGTGCCACTTGTGAGCCTTGTTCCAATTCCTGCAGGATGCTGTGAACTTCTGCCAGAGATGAGTGCCAGAGACGTAACACCCAAGTATTAGCATTTAATGTTGGTCCCTGAGTGTCCTGACATTGGCCCCCACTGATTTAAATAGAGATGGCGTGTGTTTGCAAGCATCCCGCTCTTGGGAACTGATTTGACTCTTCTGCCCTTGTGTTCTTCTGCTTCATGTAGTACCTGTACAAAGCAGACCTGGAATGGATGAAGGGTATCGGATGGTTGCCAGAGGGTTCTGTGGAAGTGATGAGAGTGAAGAATGCCCAGAATCTCTTGAATGAAAGGTTGTATCGGACAAGGCCGGAGGCCCTCAAATTCACCAGCATTGTGGACACTCCAGAAGTAATCCTGGCAAAGATCAACGCTGTACACATCAGTGAGGTAAGCTGGGTTGGTGATGCTTTCAGACAAATTAAAAAATCTAAAGACTGCTAACTGTGAACTTTCAATTGCTAATGTCAGCATTAGGACGTTGAACACACATGAACCCAGATAGATCTTCAGACAGTCAATCAGCAGTCTCTATATTTTATTTGCTTTGGTTAAGTCTTTGGTCAGTACACACGTGGTGGGCACCTTCATGTTCTACAAACCCTGATACACACTTTGATCACATTTTGAAATCCGGCTTGTAATACAGACCTGCCGCTGAATACTATAATCACAAAATTGCCACCTTTTTATTACCATTCAGTCATGAAATAGGTTGAGAAGTCCAGGGACAACTCCAATGTTAGACATTATGACAGTTCTCTGGGCCAAAAAATCAGGTTCTGATTAGCAATGGGGAGTTATCATAGTTATCTCCAATGTGGACTGACTTGTCAGATAATTAGATGTGAACAAATGGAAAAGAATAATTTCACTACCATATTTCTGACTCATTTAAAATGTATACTGTATCACACATGAATGTATTCTTGCTGAAGTCGCTATTGGCACCTTTTAAATAAAAATGCAAATGAAGACAAAATGTGATCTTTACACTTTCATCAGAGAATCCCCAAAGAGAACTTTTCATTTCACTTTATTTATTTATTTGATTTTACCTAAAAATTTTAATTTTACTTATAATTTTATTCATTTTAATTTACTATAAAATTTACTTATGATTTTATTCATTTTAAGTGTATTCAAGTGTACTTTGTGACTTCATGATTCTGCTCACGTGGTAATTGATTTATTTACGAATCAACCACCCCGTCGTTTTTCATTTTTACCAGCCATTGTATCGGGATGCCTGGGAGAGAGAGAAGGCAAATGTGAACATCCCAGCTGACACGCCGCTGATGCTGCAGTCCAAGATCAACGCCGTACAGATCAGCAATGTGAGACTGTACACGTGCATTGGTTTGTCAAAGTGCTGTCTGCCTAACCAGCCCTCTTATTGATACACTCCAAAGAGAGTTTGGCAAAAGGCATTTTCTTACCATTGCTTTTATTTCTAGTCTTTAAGATAATGATAAGTAGCCGTGTGGGTCTGTATGTGTGTTTATAACACAGAGACGTGTGTCTCTATCTTTGTTGGAAGGAAAAATGCAGTGATTTCTCCAAAAACATGACCTAAAACTTACAGATATAATATTATAAATAATATTTATGTCTTTTTTTTTGTAGGCCATCATTGCTTTTTCCCATGAGAAGTCAAACAATACATATTTTTTTCCTGATTTTTACATGATTTACTATCTCTTAAATGTCCTTCTTCAAAAAAAAATTATTGGCAGAGAGCTTTACTAAATGTCATTTAAAATCTCCTGGAACTCAGGTTCATTATGAAACCAGCTTATTTTATAAATCTTAAGGAGAGACTAATGTTAGTGTAATTGCTAATATCTGTTTTTGAACACATCGGTAATGCTAAGTAGCCCCCTCTTCAGAATGACTGTGGCATTGCACTCTCCACTTGCAGAAAAAATACCAGCAAGCTTGGGAAGACGTCAAGATGACTGGTTATGACCTGCGAGCAGATGCCATTGGGATCAAGCACGCCAAGGCTTCCAGGGACATTGCCAGTGACGTAAGAGCTCCTCCTTGCCCAGCCTTCACAAACACTGACCAGTAGACACACAGGGAGGATAATTCTACAGGAATTATATTTAAATAGAATGCAGGTCACTGTTAGTATGTTTAACAATCCCAAGTTCAAGTACAACTCTTATAACAATTTGAGGATCCTCTGGCATCTGTGCTTGGTTCTGTAATTCTTACATTCAAACACAGATTTTGAATCTCTTTTCAATATCTTCCCAACATCGGTTAATTTACGAGCACTTACAGAGATTTAATTCTTTGAGTACAAAGAATTCTGTTGTGACTCAAAGTGTGGCATGCATACTACTAGTGGTTCCTGTGATAATTTTATGCAGTGTATGGACAAATATTTTTAAAATAGTTATATGATTGTCTTAATGTGTGCTAGAAAAAACTTTTCTCCATTTAGGTAGGGTTGTACATTTTTAAATAAAATTTTAAAATAAGTTTACAACTTAAAAATAAATTTATTTAAACAAAGAATTAATTCAATTTAAAGTATTATGAAGTACAGGTCGTACTTGTTTGTAGCAAAACAGCTGAAGTTGAGGAACACCGGACAAGGTTATATCGGGAGATAATTCAGAAGTGCAGTTCTTGCCTCAGAGGGGCTCACAATATTTTCATGCACATAGACACGGAAGACAACCCAATGTAGCAAAACTTATAGTATGAATTTAAACAAAAACAGTATCCCCACAAAAGGTAATCGAGGGGAGATGGAATGATTTTGAGTAGGCTCTCGGGAAAAAGTGAGTTTGCAAAGACTACTCTTCTTTTTTCTGTGCACATCTACCAGTATCTGTACAAAACTACTTATGAGAAACAGAAAGGCCATTACATTGGATGTCGCACCGCCAAGGAAGACCCTAAACTGGTTTGGGCTGCAAAAGTGTTGAAGATGCAGAATGACAGGCTGTACAAAAAGGCCTACAACGATAACAAGGCCAAGATCACCATCCCGGTGGACATGGTGTCCATCAACGCTGCCAAAGAAGGCCAGGCCATAGCAAGCGATGTGGACTATCGCCAGTACCTGCACCAGTGGTCTTGCTTCCCCGACCAGAATGATATAATCCAAGCCCGGAAAGCCTATGACCTGCAGAGCAATGTAAGTGTGTCCCCCAGGAAGCAAGCCTTCCATAGTTTTGCCTGATGACGCCCTCCAATGCTCTGGGAAATACAACTCCCCCTACATTGGCACTTCACTTTTAGTATTTTACCAAATTTGTTAATTGCTTACCTTACTACCGGGTTTATTCAGAAGTTTTTCATTTTCATTAGTAAAGATGCTATCAGAGTTTTGTATAGATTTGTTGATGTGTGCAGTGTTTGTAGTTTCTTAAACATAAGAATGCCATGGTCCTCAGGCCGGGCGCTGTGGCTCACACCTGTAATCCTAGCACCCTGGGAGGCTGGGAGAATCACTTTAGGCCAGGAGTTCGAGAATGCCATGGTCCTTCAACTATGTATTAAAGTAGGACAGTACTATCTTCCTTAAAATTAATTTCAAGCCCAGCCCAGTGATGAGTGCCTATAGTCCCAGCTACTCAGGAGGTGAAGGCAGGAAGATCACTAGAGCCCCAGAGTTTGAGGCTGTGGTGAGCTATAATCACATCACTGCACTCCAGCCCAGGTGACAGAGCAAGACCCTGTCTCAATAAAAAAAAAAACCAATTTCAAGAGTTAAGAGCATGCTATAAACCAACAGTCCCTAACCTTTTTGGCACCAGGGACCAGTTTCACAAAAGACAAATTTCTATAGACCGGGCATTGGGAAGGAGGTGCGGCGGGGGGGTGGTGGTGTTGTTTCAAGATGATTCAAGCACATTACATTTATTGTGCACTTTATTTCTATTATTACATTGTAATACATAATGAAATAGCTATACAACTCACAATAATGCAGGATCTAATGCCGCCGCTGATCTGACAGGAGGCAGAGCTCAGGCAATGATGCCAGCGATGGGGAGCAGCTGTCAATACAGACGAAGCTTCGCTAGCTCGCCACCTGCTGCTCACCTCCTACTGTGCGGCCCAGTTCCTGATGGGCCACGGACCAGTACTGGTCCACAGCCTGGGGGTTGGGGACCGTGGCTCTAAACCACGTTTCCTTTAACTTGGTGTTCTTCGTAATATGGTGTCTCATTAATTTACCTAAGGCAGTTTTAGATTTACTCACATTTTCTGCCCATTCAATATTTTAGAAACGATGAATTCTAAAGATTATTTATTTCTTGTAGAAAATGGGTAACTTCTTAAAATTATGTGAACTTGCTTCCATTAAGCTTTAAGAGATATTTTCTTATAATGAATGAGTTCGTACTGGAAAGAATACTCATCACTTGAAATGAATTGTCAGATGGTAGATATAAGACAGTTCCTAGAGTAATATAGTCTCTTCATTAATCTGAACCACATCAGTGCACTGAGATATGCATATAAATCAAGTTCTTAAAGAACGAGGAAGGGAAACTTCAGAATCTGTAGGTAATTTTTATTGAGAATCCCTTCTTTTGAATTTTGAGTAGCCATCGTACTTCAAACATGAAAAGATAAAATGTCATTCTTCATTAAGGTAGAAATTTCCCAACATTTTTCACTCCTCTTACTACAGTTTCAGTCTGACATTTGTATCCTATTAACTAGCTGTTAAAATACCATTTTTCTGAGCAACTCAATGGCTTTTTATAAAAGGAATAACTGGTTATATTATTCAGGGTTTTCCAGAGAAACAGAACCAATAGAATATATGCATAGACGTAAACATAGATTTATGAGAGGAGATTTATTAGGGGAATTGACTTCTGCAATTATGGAAGCTGAGAAGTCCCATGTTAACCCGTCTGCAAGCTGGGGACCCAGGGCCTGTAGAGTGGCTCAGTCCAAGTCCCAAGGCCTGAAAACCAGGGGGACAATGGTGTAATTCTCAGTTCAAGGCTGAAGACCTGAGAACCTGGTAAAAGTCCCAGAAGGCCAATAAGCCCTGTCAAGTTGACCCTTAAAATTAACCATCACAAGCCAGATGCAGTGGTGCACATCTGTTGTCCCAGCTACTCAAGAGGCTGAGGTGGGAAGACCACTTGAGTCCAGAAGTTCAAGTCCAGCCTGGGCAACATAGCAAGACCTCATTTCTAAATATTAAAAATAAAAAATCAAATTAACCAGCATACTGGTGTTTAAGATAGAGCAATTTTATCTGCTTATCCACTTATCTATATTTGGGGAAGCAGGTTTAGACAACTAAGAACGTGCAAATCCTGATTTAAAGAGAGGTACTGTCTTAGAAATCTCAATTGAGACCAAAATTGTGGAACTAGTGATTGAATTCTTAATCATCCTTTTAAAAATACTCATTAAACACACCATGTGCCAGGCACTGTGCTAAGCACTAATGATGCAATGGTGAATAAAGAAGAAGAAAAAACAAGACATAGCTCCTGACTTTAGGGAGTGCACATTGATAAGAAAGAAATAGGTGTTAATAAAAGACTATCATTAAAAAATGAATTGACGGGCACTTGGGTTGTTTCCACGACCTAGCAATAGTGAATTGTGCTGCCATAAACATTCAAGTGCAGATGTCTTTATCATAGAATGTCTTATACTCTTTTGGGTAGATGCCTAATAATGCTATTTCTGGATCAAATGGTAATTCTATTTTTAGCTCTTTGAGGAATCTCCAAATTCTTTTCCACAAAGGTTGCACCAATTTGCAGTCCCACCAGCAGTGTAAGAGTGTCCCTATCTCTCCACATCCTAGCCAGCATTTGTTGTTTTGGGATTTTTTGATAGAGACCAATCTCACTGGGGTTAGGTGGTATCTCACTGTGGTTTTAATTTGCATTTCTCTAATGATTAGAGATGATGAACATTTTTTATATGTTTTTTGGCCATTATTCTGTCTTCTTTGGAAAAGTTTCTGTTCATCTCCTTTGCCCATTTATAAATGGGGCTTTTTGATTTTTTTCTTGTTAATTCTTTTGAGTTCTAGGTAGATTCTTGTTATCAGACCTTTGTTGGAGGTGTAAAGAGCAAATATTTTCTCCCATTCTGTGGGTAGTCTATTTGCTCCAGTGATAGTTTCTTTAGCTGTGAAGAAGCTTTTTAATTTGATCAGGTCCCATTTGTTTATTTTTGTAGCTGCATTGATTGCTTTGGGGATCTTCTTCAAGAATTCTTTGCCTAGACCGATGTCTGAGAAGGTCTTCCCAACATCCTCTTCTAGGATTCTTAAGGTTTCCTGCCTTAGGTTTAGGTCTGTTAACCATCTTGAGTGTATTTTTGTGAGAGGTGAGAGGTAGGGATCCAGTTTCATTTTTCTGCATGTAGCTATCCAGTTTTC
>CAUYRT010001881.1:0-12875 GCA_963574885.1 Lepilemur ruficaudatus
AAAATTTGTTGGTTTGGCTTCAACCCATCATTTGAATCTATCAAAATATGAATGAAGCTAGGTATAGACTACCCTGTAGTCTCAGGAGGCTGAGGTGGGAGAATCACTTGAGCCCAGGAGTTCAAGACCAATCTGGACAACATAGCAGGACCTAGTCTCTAAAAAATAATATTTTTTTCAGGCCAGGTGCAGTGGTTCATGCCTGCAATCCCAGCACTTTGGGAGGCCAAGGCAGGAGGATTGCTGGAAACCAGGAGTTCAAGACCAGGCTGGGCAACATAGGGAGATCCTGTCTCTACAAAAAAAAGTTTTTTTTTTTTTCTTTTGAGACAGAGTCTCACTCTGTTGCCCAGGGTAGAGTCCCGTGGCATCAGCCTAGCTCACAGCAACCTCAAACTCCTGGGCTCAAGTGATCCTCCTGCCTCAGCCTCCCAAGTAGCTGGGACTACAGGCATGTGCCACCATGCTTGGCTAATTTTTTCTATATATTTTTAGTTGGCCAATTAATTTCTTTGTATTTTTAGTAGAGACGGGGTGTCACTCTTGCTCAGAGCTGGTCTCGAATTCCTGACCTTGAGCGATCCTCCCACCTCGGCTTCCCAGAGTGCTAGGATTACAGGCGTGAGCCACCAAGCCTGGCCTACAAAAAAATTTTTTTAAGTAGCCAGGCATGGTGGCACATGCTTGTAGTCCCAACTACTTGAGAAGCTGAGGTGGGAGGATTCCTTGAGCCCAGGAGTTCAAGGCTGCAATGAGCTATGATCCAGCCTGGGCAACAGAACAAGACCCTATCTCAAAAAATAATAATAATTTTTTTTTTAAGATTCATAAAACAAAATGTATTTAAGTAGTTCTCTACCTAAGCTTTATTTGAACTTGTTTTGTTTTGTTTTTTTCTGCCTCAGCCTTCCAAAGTGCTAGGATTGCAGGCATGAGCCTGGCCAGAACTCATTTTTGAGTTTACATTGACTTTCACTCATATTTTTGGTTTTTTATTTTTAAAAATCTGACATCTCGATTTCTACATTTTCAATAGATTCCAATGTTAAATTCAAATAATGACTTGGTATTTGTTGTTCTTCTGTTGCTGTCTTATTGTATACTGAGCTGCTGCTTTTCACTATTAAGTAAGGCATGCATTTAGGATATTGAACTCTATGGATATTAGGCTCAAGTATTCATCTTCCTCCCACACCCAACTAGAAACATAAAGTGTTCTTCTCTTCCTCCGTTTTCCTTTCCCTCCAATTTTGTGAGATCTAGAATGAAAGCTCAAGACCAGAGCAGTCCAGACCAGAGCAATAAAAGGAATGTGTCCAAACTGGATCAACCAGTGCTTGCTTGGCAGCACATATACTAAAATTGGAACAATACAGAGAAGATCAGCATAGTCAAAAAAAAGAACTGGATCAACCATGAGGTAGTTGTGAGCTAGACCAACAGAGGACTTGCAGCTTTAGTATAGAATTAAAGTTGGCTTTTACCTCTAACCACCTGATGCTTCAGAGACCAATTACTTCTCAGATTCTTTCTTTCTTTTTTGAGACAGAGTCTCTCTCTGTCACCCGCGCTAGAGTGCCATGGCGTCAGCCTAGCTCACAGCAACCTCAAACTCCTGGGCTCAAGCAATCCTCTTGCCTCAGCTTCCCGAGTTGCTGGGACTACAGGCGTGTGCCACTGCACCTGACCACTTCTCAGATTATTTTTTCCAGAACCAAATCCCCATAAACAGGGCCTGGTGCAGTGGCTCACACCTGTAATCCTAGCACTCTGGGAGGCCGATGAAGGATTGCTTGAGCTCAGAAGTTCGAGACCAGCCTGAGCAAGAGCAAGACCCTGTCTGTACTAAAAATAGAAAGAAATTCCTTGGACAGCTAAAAAAATATATAGAAAAAAATTAGCCAGGCATGGTGGCGCATGCCTATAGTCCCAGCTACTCGGGAGGCTGAGGCAGGAGGATCGCTTCAGCCCAGGAGTTTTGAGGTTGCTGCGAGCTAGGCTGATGCCATGGCACTCTAGCCCAGGCAGCAGAGTGAGACTCTGTCTCAAAATAAATAAATAAACTTTTATTAAAAAAAAAAATCATACAGTGGCTCATGATCTCTTTAGTTGTGACCCACCTTAGCTGAGAATTTAAAGTAAATCCAGCCCACAATCCTACCAGAGTTTGCCCTTTGGTCATCATTCTACCCTAAATACTGTATCACCTGGAATTAAACTAACTCATTTGAGGGGGAAAAAAGAAAAGAAAAGAAAAGAAAAAGGAAATCAAGTTCCCAAAGCCCAGCACTAGCAGGGCTCAGAGAAGTCACCTTCTTACCTTAATGAAGCAGGAAGGCACCAGTATATACCTGGTACTTGGGACTTTAACCTTCACCCACATTCTTCCTGGAGAAGGAAATCCAGGCTTCAATTCAGGGATCTGGCTCTGGGCTCTGTCAAGGCTGAGACAGAGGGAGAAGAAATCCCTATCTCCACTCCAGGCTCAAGCCCAGCTCACTCCCTTATCTTGCAGGACCTTTATCCAGGGATAGGAACTGGCACATTGGCCTTCAGAAGCCTTAGGACTTTCATCCTCAGCGCTGAATAAACGGAACAGAGCTAGTGCTAAGGCCACTTTTGGTAACCCCATAATTGTTTCCCCCACTTAACATATCATGAATGTTTTCTCATGACAATACTTATATGTCTACTTTATCCTTGCTGTGACTATATTTAACATATGGATGCACAATAATTTCTTTTGGCTATTCTCTTCCAATGAGCATTTGGATAATTTCCTCTCCTCTAAACAATGCAATAAACATCCTTGTCACTTTTCTACTATCTCCTTAAACTAAATTCCTTAAAATTGCTGGATCAGAAGGCATGCACATTTATTTTCATATCTATTACCCAATTACCTATAGAAAGATTATACTATTTTGTACTCCCATCAATGGTGTACAAGTAGATCCCTTTTTTCATATTGCCCCCAATACTGGGACTTGATATTTTTAATTTTATCAATGTGATGGGGAACACGATTTGTATTTCTTTGATTATTAGTGTGTTTGAATGTCATTTTATTTATTTATTTATTTATTTATTTTTTCCAGAGACAAAGTCTGTCTCTGTTGCCCAGGTTGGAGTACAGTGGTGTCATAGCTTATTGCAACCTTAATCTCCTGGGCTTAAGCAATCTTCCTGCCTCAGCCTCCCGAGTAGCTGGGATCACAGGCTCATGTCACCATGCGCAGCTAATTTTTCTAGTTTTTGTAGAGATGGGGTCTCATTATTGCTCAGGCTGGTCTTGAACTCCTGGCCTCAAGGAATTCTCCTGCCTTGGCCTCGCAAAGTGCTAGGATTAGAGGCATGAGCTACCATGCCCAGCCCTGAAATTTACTTTTGTATCTAGTATGTGGTAGGAGTCTAACTTCTTTTTCCTAAATGGTTAGTCGGTTATGCTCTTTTCTTATCTAACCATATATAGTTCCTGGAATGTAACATCCTGCTTCATTTCTCCTCAACTTGGCACATGTTAATTCCTCTGCTCAGACTGCCCTTCTCTACCTTCCTTTAACTCTCTGACCAACAACAGTGTAGTCTTCCAAAAAACTCCTGGCACATGGTAGATATCATTATATGCCTGTCAATTGAATGAATAAATAAATCACTTCTATCCACTTTTAGCACAGAGCAGCCTCTGTGGGTAACATATGCAATAGAAGGACGTAAAATTAGGAAATGCAGTTGACTGGGGAAATCCGCACCACCATATGACAGGCTGTCTGCTTCCTTCAGTGGTTCTTCCCTTGCCTTGCCAGCCCTGCCCACACCACTTCCTCTTCTTCTCCCTCACTTTCCAGCCTTAGTGCAATGGTTTTGGTTGGCTGTAGCCTCCTTTCCACCACTTCTCTGCAACATTGAACTTTGTGACTGTGATTCCTGCCCTGATATAACTATAGCTTTTATGCCGATAGCTGTAGCTCTCTACATAATTGTGTGTGTGTACTTGTGTAAGTGTGCCTGTGTGCATGCATGCATGTGTGTGTGAGTTGGGGGGGAGTGCAACCCTGTACAGAGTCTTCCTCCATTCCAGAGTCCTGCTGTCTCTGTCAGGGCTGGATGGATAGCAGTTTTTAGTAGCTTCACTGGATGGGGTGGGAGAGGGGAGGGAACAGTTTTCCTATCCAGCTTAGCTTGCAGCAGCCTACTCTAAATACAAATAATAATCATTATCACTGTTAGGTAGATAGTGAGGGATTCCAGGTCTTCTAGGGATGAAAGTGGGTACTGTTGCCCCCATCCTGGTCCTGCCCAACCCTAATTCTCCATACGTGGGGGAGGAGGGAATACCCTACAAATCTGCCAATCAGAACTTGGCACACCAGCTGCAAAAGAAGGCAGAGGACTCTAGCCCATGGGCCAAGCCACATGGGCACCATAAAGTCTGCAAAGTTATCTAGCACCCATATGCGTAGTTAAGGCCCAGGTCATGTGACTCCCAACTCTCCAATCAAAGTGATTCCATGGTGATCTCTGAACCACAGGAGAAGCCCCTATCTGGACACTATAAAATAGGGTGCACACCATAGCCAAGCTCTCTTTCTCTTTGCCCTCCCCTTTGCCTGCCCTGCTGTGATAATGGGTCCAGTAGTCATCTGTGGCATATGTACCATGTTCTGTAAACCTGTATCTTGCTCTTGCCCTATAATTCTATCTCTATCTCCTCAATAAACCTAATTTTCATGCTGGCCTAACTTTGGCGTGTCTGGTCATTTTTTGGCCATGCACGCACCAAGAACCAATGGCTTCAGACTGAAACCTAACAACACTTACTAAGTCTACTATATACCACCAGGCAATTTACATCCATTGTAAATTTACATCCATTTAATCCCAAACATATCAGAAAGGTAGGTACTAAAATCTTCATTTCACAGACGAAGAAATTTGCCCAAGGTCATACAGCTACTAAGGGGCATAGCAAGAATTTAAACACAGTTGTATCTAAACAACAACTATCCTGGTTGATTCACAACCAATCTAGTTGGGCAACCTTTAGGTTGCAGCTTCAGGGCTGTGAGATCCCCAGTTCCTCAGTCTGACATTCTAGGCACTCCACAACAGCTATCCAACTTCTCAGTACACTTCTGTGTGCACTCTGCATTCGTTCATTCATTCAACAACCTTTATTGATCTTGGTGAAATGAACACTCTTTGAAATCAGTCGAACATTTTATTCCCATCCTCATCACTATGTCATCTTAGTCAGCAAGTCAGTAAACCTCCCTTGACATTCAATTTAAAATATGGATGATAATATCGACATGCTGGATTACTGTGAAGATTAAATGAGATACTAGAGATCAGGAGGCATCAATTACTGTTTTTTTAATTTAAATTTTTTTTATTTTGCATGTTCTTCCAATGAAGGCATCAATGACTTTAGAAAGTATTTATTAGTCTGCTCTCCTAGTGAAGGCCTAGAATATATGAGAGTCTATGTCCTCTTGCCAACTCAAGGACATGGCTTCTATAATTATTGTCTCTTTCTCCTGGATTGTCAATTTTCCTCACTCTGCTGAATCAGCACATAACCTACTGTAATACCGTACCTCCCAATTCAGGGGGAAAAAATCCCTTCCTTGACTTCATGACTTCTCCAACTACTGCCCCATTTTGCTATAGCAAACTCCTAAAAGTGTTGCTTATATGCACTTTCTCAACTCCAATTCTTTTCTTAGTTTGCCCTAATCAAGCCTTGTCTATACCACTTCACTGAAGCCTCTATCACCAAGATCTCCAATGGCCACCATTATGCCAAACCCAACAGCTAAGCCTCAGGCCTCATCTTACCTGACCTCTTAGTAGCATTTATCCTAGCTGATCATTCTCTTCTTGAAAGGCTTTCTTTACTTGGCTTCTGGGATTTTGCATTTTCCTGATATTTCTTTAATTTTATTGGTTGTTCCTTTTCTGGGTTCTTTCCCTGACTTCTAAATGTTTCAGGACCCTCCCAAACAGAGTCTTTGGTCCTCATTTCTTTCTCACTCACTCCCTAGGTGAGCTTATCTAGTTTCAAGACCTTAGACATCATTTATACAGCCCACATCCTACCACTGGGCTCTCTTCTCTTATGTCTTATAGGCATTTCAAATTCAACTTGTCCGAAAAGAATTCTTTTCTCCCTACTACTCATATACTGCTTTCCTAGCAGTCTCCATCTGGTATAGGGCACCTCCCATTTGCCCAGTTGCTCAGGTCAAAATCCCAGGGGGTTATCCTTTATTCCTCTTTCCTTCATACCCTCATCTAATCCATCCTGTCAGCAGTCTCTTCAATATATATTCTGAATCTGACCACTTCTTACCACCTCATCACCTCTACCCTGGTCTAAGTCACTATTACATCAAGTATGGTCTACTATTAGAGCTTCCTAACTACAGTCATGCACCGCATAAGGATGTTTTGGTTAGTGACAGATCAACTATCCTACAGTGGTCCTGTAAGATTATAATGGAGCTAAAAAATTACTATTGCCTAGTGACGTAGTAGCCATCATAATGTCACAGTGAATGTGTTACTCACGTGTTTGTGATCATGCTGGTGTAAACAAACCTGCACTGCTAGTCATATCAAAGTACAGCATATACAATTATAGTATATATTAGGGTGTGAGCTAGTGCATGCATGTTTTGAGAAAGATTTCTCACACAAAGATTAGGATAGAAAGAAGTTTATTTTACCTTTTCCAGATGTAAAAAGGGCCAACAAAGAAGTGAAAGAGGGAGAGTAGGTGTTGAATAATGGTTACTCAGGCTTTTTATTTAGGGGTTGTAAAAGGGGTGAAGATGATTTATGGCTATATCCTACTTAGCTGGGTACTGCTGTACCCACTTCTCTTTTTTTCTTAGCGGTAGGCTGAAAACAGAAAAGGCTGTGAGATGTCAAAGATCTTGTTAGCTGGGCAGGAAGTGAAGCCTGAAGCTCATACCACCCCCCCACCCCCATTCAAGAACTCCTGACGGCTGTAAAGCAAACAGGTCTGGACAATGTAAAACAGAAGAATTTTACATTTCCTCTCTGTCTGCTCAGCTCTTTTCAGATGTTGTGAAAACAGAACTCCATGGGTTGCATGTTAGCCGGAGAGCTCATATGATTGATTGTAGCCCTTTCTGAGAAACTAGGTAATTTTTCTGTTATTTCACTAGCAAGGCAGTCCTTTCAGAAGGTACTATGATGTACCTTCATTGGTACATCATAGTAGATAATGACAATAAACAATTATGTTACTGGTTTATGTATATACTATACTATATTTTTGTCATTATTTTATTTTCACTCTGTTGCCCAGGCTGGAGTGCAGTGGCCTGATCATAGCTCACTGCAACCTCCAACTCCTGGATCAAGCAATCCTCCCACCTCAGCCTCCCGAGTGGTTGGGACTACAGGCACACACTGCCACATCCAGCTAATTTTTCTATTTTTGTAGAGAAGGGGTCTTGCTATGTTTCCCAGGCTATTCTCGAACTCCTGGCCTCAAGCGATCTTCCTGTCTCAGCCTGCCAAAGTGCTTGGATTATAGGTATGAGCTACCATGGCCGGACTTTTTATTATTATTTTGGAGCGTACTCCTTCTACTTATAAAGAAAAAGTTTAACTATAGAACAGTCTTAGGCAGGTCCTTCAAGAGGTATTACAGAAGAAGGCATTTTTATCATAGGAGATGACAGCTCCATGTACGTTATTGCTCTGAAGACCTTCCAGTGGGACAAGATTTGGAGGTGGAAGAGTAATGTTGATGTTACTGACCCTGTATAGGCCTTGGCTAATGTGTGTGTTTGTGTCTTAGTTTTTTTTGGGGGGGGGGGCGGACAGAGTCTCACTCTATTACCTGGGCTACAGTGAGTGCCGTGGCGCCAGCCTAGCTCACAGCAACCTCAAAATTCCTGGGCTCAAGCAATTCTTCTGCCTCAGCCTCCCAAGTAGCTGGGACTACAGGCATACGCCACCATGCCCGGCTAATTTTTTTCTATATGTTTTTAGTTGGCCAATTCATTTCTTTCTATTTATAGTAGAGACGAGGTCTCGCTCTTGCTCAGGGTGGTCTTGAACTCCTGAGCTCAAAGGATCTGCCCGCCTCGGCCTTCTACAGTGCTAGGATTACAGGCGTGAGCCACTGCGCCTGGCCTTGTGTCTTAGTTTTTAACAAAAAAGTTTAAAAGTAAAAAAAATAAAATAAAAATTTTTTAAATAGAAAAAAACCTTATAGTGCTCACTTCAGCAGCACATATACTAAAATTGGAATCATACAGAGAAGATTAGCACGGCCCCTGCGCAAGGATGACACGCAAATTCGTGAAGCGTTCCATATTTTTTAATACAAAAAATAAGTAAAAAAAAGAAAAAAACCTTATAGAAACCTTAAAGAAAATATTTTTGTACAACTGTACAATGTATTTGTATTAAGCTAAGTGTTATTACAAAAGAGTCAAAAAGATTAAAAAAATTAATAAAGTAAAAGTTATAGTAGGCTAAGGCTAATTTATCATTGAAGAAAGAAAATTTTTTAAAATAAATTTAGTTTAACCTAAGTGTAGTGCTTATAATGTCTACAGTAGTGTACAGTAATGTCCTAGGCCTTCACATTCACTTACTCCTCACTTGCTGTCTTACCCAGAGCAACTTCCAGTCCTACCAGCTCCAGTCATGGTCAGTGTCCTATATAGATGTACCATTTTTTATCTTTTATACTGTATTTTTATTGTACATTTTCTATGTTTAGATACACAAGTACTTACCATTGGATTACAATTGCCTACAGTATTTAGTACAATAACATGCTGTACAGGTTTGTAGCCTAGGAACGATAGACTATACCATATAGCCTAGGTGTGCAGTGGGCTATATCCCATCTAGGTTTGTGTAATATATTCTATTATTTTGCACAACAATGAAATCACCTAATGACACATTTCTCAGACCTTATCCTCATCCCTAAGCGATGCATGACTGTATTCACACAGCACCCACAGATGTAGACTGGATGCTTGGGCAACACTTTGCTTGGTTACTGCAACCCAGGGCCTAAGTCTCCAACTCAACCCTTGTCAGAGAATACTAACATAGAGGAGTTTACCAGCATTTACAGATGCATAAGTTAGAAATGCATAAGTTAGAAAATCAAAAAATATATTAACTTACCACAGGAAGTTTGCTTTTCATGAATGGGCATATTCCTATCTGTCCCCCTGGATACTCTGCCTGGCATTAAGGAATATGAGAAGTCAGGCTGAGCACAGTGGCTCATACCTGTAATCCCAGCAGTCTGAGATCCTAAAGTAGGAGGATTGCTTGAGACCAGGAGTTTGAGACCAGCCTGAGCAACACAGCAAGACCTCATCTCTATGAAAAATAGAAAAATTAACCAGCAATGGTGGCATATGCCTATAGTCCCAGCTACTTGGGAGGCTGACACTGAAGGATCACTTGAGCCCAGGAGTTTGAGGTTGCAGTGAGTTATGATGATGCCAGTGCACTCTAGCCCTGGCAACAGAGCAAGACCCGGTCTCAAAAAAAAACAACAAGAATATAAGAAGTCAAATATTACTATTAAGTCATTAAATATGAACTGTCTGATTTCAAATCAAAAGTGTAATTTATTGTATCTCAAACAAGAAGCAGTACAATGAATCAAAGTATGCACCTAAACTATCAACACAGTTTTGCCACCTTAACAGTAGCTTGTTTATGCGAGCAGCAAAGAAGCCTGGAAGGCAAGTGGCAATGAAATCACTAAAGGCATTTTCCACAGCTTGTTCAGAATTGAATATTTTTCTGCGCATGAAATGGTCCAAAGCCTGGAAGAAGTGGTAGTCAGTTGTTGCAAGGTCTGGTGAATATAGTAGATGACAGAGAGTTTCCAAGTCCAGCATCTGTAGCTTGAGCAGCATTGTTTTTTGTGACATGTGGTCTTGCAAGAGGATTGGCCTGTCTCTATTGACCAATCTTGGCTGCTTAATCACAAGCATTCTCATCATTTTATCCAATTGGTTGCAGTAGACATCCGTTGTAATCTACTGACCAGGTTTCATGGAGCTGTAGTGGATAATACCAGGGCTGAACCACCAAACAGATACCATTAGCTTTTTTCGGATGAATATTCAGTTTTCGACTGTGTTTCGGCACTTCATCTTTATCCAACCATAGTGCCAAACACTTGCGATTGTCAAAAAGAATCCACTTTTCATTATACGTCACAATATGGTGTAGAATGTTTTTTATGTTGTGACAGCAAAAAAAGGCAAGCTTCGAGATGATTTCTCTGCTGACGCTCTTTTAATTCATGTGTAACCCATCTATCCAGCTTCTTTACCTTGCTGATTTGTTTCAAATGGTCCAATATTGTTGGAATAATAACATCAAACCTTGCTGCTAATTCACACATAGGTTAAGATGGATTTGCTTCCACTACAGCTTTCAGCTCATCATTAGCCACCTTGGTCTCAGGTCATCCATGTGGCTCATTTTCAAGATTAAAATCCCCAGAACAGGACTTCTCAAACCATCGACATATTATGTGTTTATTAGCTACGTACTTCCCAAACACTTCATTGATATTTCTAGCTGTCTGCGCTGCATTGGTTTTATGATGGAACTCATATTAAAAAATACCATGAATTTTTGACTTATACATGTTTTCACAAAAATTGCTTTAAAAAAAACAAGGCGAAAGATAGTCACAAGCCAAAGCGTGCATTTGAAAGAATGAGGACGTACCTTCACAATAAAAAAAAAAAACCAACAAGTGTCCAAGTGAAATGTCAGAGATATCAACTGTCAAACTTAGTACTTAAGGAAATCAGACATTTCATACTTAATGACCTAATAAGAACTTAGCTTTGATGCACTGAAATCAGGGAAAAGGCAATGAAATGGTTCTGAGGACCAAGTCACTCTAGTGGAAGAAGGAATTGAAGCTCATATACCAATGGATGAGGTAGCTGCTGCATGGTGCAGTCACCAGGGCCTGGTGCCAGCCTTGCTGGCTTTCATCAGGCACTTGAATGGGACCACAGGATCCAAGGAGCCTGAGAGGGAGAGTAATGCCTCAGTGGCTACCTTGGTAGGGACTGTCACTATTTTTGGGAAAGTTAATCAGGTCTTCTCAAGTTGGCATCATCCCTTCCCTCCAGAAAAGTTAACATTTGTTTCTGAGTTGGCCAGAGTTTAGGAATGAGCCTGTCCTTTAGAGACATTCATGGATTGGAAGGAACTCAGGCTTTCCTCACATGTGTTGCTGCTCTAACTGCAATGCCAGTAGAAGGTGCTCATGAAGTCAAGATCTCATTCAAGGTATTCCCCGGCAGCCTAGTAGAATATCTTGCACATAGTAATTGAATGAATGGCACACTACTGGATGGAAAGACACTCAGCTGTGAGCTCCTGGGGCTGTGAGTCTAGATTTAAGGTCTCCCTCTCTTTCTAAGAGTACTGACTACTGATGAGGGGTCTTGACCCACAGGTCTGGGAGGCCGTGCTGGGGGCCAGACCAGAGGGTATGGACTAGTATCTCCTTTCACTGTCTTGCCTCAGCTTTTGTTCGTCTAGGTAAGGTACATATATCTGTCCCCTGCTTCTCCTGGCTATGAGCTTCTGGGGTGGCCCCCTTACCGCCCTGCTTTGTACATGGGTCCTCTGGGAAACTGAACTCTGTTCTTCATTCTCACTCAGACAGCCTAGCCTGGAGTAAGAAGGAAGTGCCAGCAAAATAAAACACTGGGATGGCCCTGGGACAGAGTCAGAGGCGTGGGCAGAGGGCGTTTTTTCCTCATTTCCCTGACATGGCCACATTCCTCTGATAATTTGTCCCTCCCTCCTTCCCACCTAGTTGGTAGCCCCTCTCACTTTCTAGCTCTTCATCTGTTTCAGCCTCTTCCTCTTGCACCATACAAGGCCACCTCTGTGCACACACATGTAGGTATGCATTCCACCTGTTCTTCCTTAGCCTCTGGACTCTGAACCTTGAAGCCAGAGGACAAGGGTGGCCCATTTTTTATGCCCATTTTTGTGCCGAGTGCAAAGTCTAGAGCATAGCAAATGCTCAGTATATGTTAGCCATATGCATGATTCCCTCCATTATTCTCTTCCCTTTCAAATCTCAATTCTCTTCCATGGGACCTTTGCCCTTAGCACATGATCATGTTCACATTTCCCATGTGAAAAACTCTCTTTCCATCTGCATCAAGCCACTAATCCATCACTTTTCTTCACCTTAATACAGTCTTCTTTAAATTTTTTTTTTTTTTTGGAAACAAAGTCTTGCTCTGTTGCCCAGGCTAAGAGTTCCGTGGCGTCAGCCTAGCTCACAGCAACCTCAAACTCCTGGGCTCAAGCAATCTTCTGCCTCAGCCTCCCAAGTAGCTGGGACTACAGGCATGAGCCACCATGCCCAGCTAATTTTTTCTATATATATTTTTAGTTGTCCAGCTAATTTCTTTCTATACTTTTTTTTTCTTTTTTTTTTTTTTTTTAGTAAAATGGGGTCTCGCTCTTGCTCAGGCTGGTCTCAAACTCATGACCTCGAGAGCGATCCTCTCACCTCGGCCTCCCTAAGTGCTAGGATTACAGGTGTGAGCCACCACGCCTGGCCCTGTTCTTTTTTTTTTTTTTTTTTGAGACAGAGTCTCACTCTGTTGCCCAGGCGAGAGTGAGTGCCATGGCATCAGCTTAGCTCACAGCAACCTCAAACTCCTGGGCTCAAGCAATCCTTCTGCCTCAGCCTCCCAAGTAGCTGGGACTACAGGCATGTGCCACCATGCCCGGCTCATTTTTCTATATATATCTTTAGTTGGCCAATTAATTTCTTTCTTTCTATTTATAGTAGAGAC
>CAUYRT010001883.1:0-18991 GCA_963574885.1 Lepilemur ruficaudatus
CCTGGGCTCAAGCGATCCTTCTGCCTCAGCCTCCCGAGTAGCTGGGACTACAGGCATGCGCCACCATGCCCGGCTAATTTTTTACATATATTTTTAGTTGTCCAATTAATTTGTTTCTATTTATAGTAGAGACGGGGTCTCACTCTTGCTCAGGCTGGTCTTGAACTCCTGACCTTCAGCTATCCACCCGCCTCGGCCTCCCAGAGTGCTAGGATTACAGGCGTGAGCCACCGCGCCCGGCCTCAAAATATTTTTTTAAACGATAGTTTCTTTGAAAAGGATCAAGACACTAATGAATACTTAGAGAAACTAAGGACTACTTCGAGGGCAGTGTTCAGCAAAGCTGAGAACCTAAGGAGATCTAAGTAAAATTAATTACCTACAGGGCACCAACACCAGCTTTTACCTTGAGGACTTTGGCCAAGCTCAGTAACCTGAGAAGTGCAGGGAACAGGAGACAAGTCCAATAGGAAAAAGTCTCTGTCTCCCTGTAAAGCTGGCACACTCTTAGCAGGGCAAGGGTGACCTAGACCAGGAACTGCAAAGACTTCCTATCTTGAACCCTGGCACAGCACAGAAGGGAAAAAACTTACCCCGAGAATCTGCAACCTCAAGCCAGCTCCCATGTGGGTTTGCTGTTCTAATCTACCCTGGTGGCCCAGAATAACCCAAGCTAGGAATTTGGTAGTCCCAAAAACCCTAGACTGAGAATTTTGTTCACAAAGACCTGCTCTAAATTTCCAGTTCCAGGTAAGAGCAAGTAAGCACATTCCATCCACACTGTCTCTCACACCGAATGCCAGAACAGAATGCACAGGGAAGTCGAGGACTCTAAAATGTAAATAGCAGCAGGCAGAATGAGAAAGAAAACTAGAATTCAGATTACTACTAAACTGGCCGGAAGTTGGCCACTTTCCGCTCTCTGGTCCTCTGCTGCATTGCCCCAGGCACGGATGCACTCACGGGAGGTGCATGGCAGAGCAGGGGGATGAAAGCCCAGATTTCTGCCCAGAGGACCAGAAAGGGAGCCCTAGGGAATAAGAGAGCACGGATGTGATCACAAAGAGGAAGGAGCCTGGCAAAGTGACACCATACAGTCAGATATAAACTCCCAAATTTGGTAAAAGATACAGAGATTCAGAAGCTCAAAAAAACTCAAACAGAATAAACTCAAAGGAATCAATGCCAAGACACATCATCATCAAACTTCTGAAAACTAACGACAAAGAAAGAAAATCTCTGAAATAGAGAAAAGTGTCACATTGCCCACAGAGAAAGAAAAATTGAAATGACTAAGGATTTCTCATTAGAAACTATGGAAGCTGAAAGGAAGTGGCACAACATGTTTTAAATCCTGGGGAAGAAAAAGTCAACCCAGAATTTTACAGCCAGCAAAAAATATTCTTCAGAAAGGAAGGTGAAACAAAGACATTCTCAATCCAAGGAAAACGACGCTTTGCTGCCAGCAGATCTGCTCTAAAAGAATTGCTAGATGGTTCTTCAGAAAAAAGGAAAATGATATTTGAAGGAAACTTGGAACATCAGACACGAAGAGAAACAGAAATGATAAATATCTGGGTAAATATATTAAACCATTCTTCTCTTATTGAGCTCTTTAAAATGTACTGACGATTGAAAGCAAAAATTATATTTTCCGATGAGCCTTTCAATGTGTGTAGCTGTAATATATAAAACACATTAGAAATTATGTTTTAATAACTCTGAAGAGGATAATTAAGAAATACTCCTGAAGAGAATGATCAAGAAAAAAAGTGAGAAGACAAAATAAATAATAACACAAATTAAAAAGGGGTGTTCACTAAAAATACAGCAGAGGTTAAAAGGATAACATAGTAGCTCTGCAACTTGATGCCAATAAAGTTGAACATTGAGATAAAATTGATACATTCCCTTGATAAAAATTACTAAAATTTATTACAAAATAAAAGGAAATATGAATAAAATTAGACCAGTAGTAAAATTTTCTCATCAAGAGAACACTAGGCCAAAACCGTTTATAGGAGAGTTCTTTTTTTTTTTTCTGAGACAGAGTCTCACTCTGCCCAAGCTAGAGTGCCGTGGCATCAGCCTAGCTCACAGCAACCTCAAACTCCTGGGCTCAAGCGATCCTTCTGCCTCAGCCTCCCGAGTAGCTGGGGCTACAGGCATGCACCACCATGCCAGGCTAATTTCTTCTATATATATTTTTAGTTGTCCAGCTAATTTCTTTCTATTTTTGGTAGAGATGGGGTCTCGCTATTGCTCAGGCTGATCTTGAACTCCTAAGCTCAAATGATCCACCCACTTCGGCCTCCCAGAGTGCTAGGATTACAAGCGTGAGCCACCATGCCTGGCCTATAGGAGAGTTTTAATACAACTTTAAGAAACAAAGGACGATTAGGACACAGACATGCACAGAGGGACGAGCACGTGAGGACGTGGGGGGAAGATGGCCATCTGCACGCCAAGGAGAGGGGCCTCCAGAGACACCAGCCCTGCTGACACCTTAACCTTGGACTTCTGGTCCTGAGAGGTACGAGAGAATAAATTCCTGTTGATGAAGCCCCCTGGTCTGTGGTGCATGGTTAGGGCAGCCCCAGCAGGGAACAGATAAACCATGGAACAGACGTGAGGCCAGTAACGCTAGAGAAAATTTGCCTCCCAGGGCTGTCTCCAAAATTTCCTCAGTTTCCCCCAGGATTATCCAAATAAGATAAACTTGGGCCCACTCAAAACAGAGCCTCCACTGAGCCAATGCGATGACGGCTCTGGAAATCAAGAATAAGATGAGTTGGAAGTGAATATAGGAAGACTTGAATTTTCATTCGAGACATCCATGGGGATGGGGGATGGTAAAAGAAGAAAAGGGGGAGGAACGTTTCAGTGAAGAGAAAAATAATCAAGTTTCATGCTGGCAGATTCCTGAGCAAGCTCGGCCTTCGATGACTTCGTCATTCTGGACGATACCTTCCCTGAGACTTGTCAGTTTCTCCTGCGGTGGGTGACCCTGCGAACAAATGGATTTCGTGTTAACTGGCACACCCAAGTCTTTGGGAATTTAGGCCAGGTCTTCTGATTTTTCATTCCCTATTTTAGCAGCCAAGAGATAAGCCACTTGTCTTCACTGCTAAGGTGGAAGAAGAAGATAAAAGGATTTATTACCTGAACATTCGAGAACCTTCCAAACAAATCTGTTCCCTTTTTTCCCGCCCCCCAAAAGCTGGACCACATTCTGTGAGCTGAGAAGTACATTTTCCTTCAAACGAGCTTGTTCGTCTCTGCTCCGTTCATACAAGCAGAGTCTCCTTATTAAATGACAGTCTGCAACCCGAAAGAGATTTCTAGATCAGCACGACCGTGGCGTGTTGGAATCCAGAGATGGACGTACGTTTGCGTCCTCTGTCGCTAGCGGTCCACGGTCGTGTCGCAGCGCCTGCCTCACTGAGCCGCCCGCCGGCAAGTGCTTGGATTGTGAGGGAACAGGATGGGGCCGGTGCCCAGGGCAGGGCCCAGAGAGAAGCTCAGACACGCCCTCCGAATGGGGCGTGGGCTCACAAGAGGGGGCCGTGCCCCCCACAAATGAGGCGTCCAGAGCTGGGCCGCCAGGCTTGCCAGGGGAGCATGGGCTGGGTTTCAGCGCCCTGTGGCCACTCTGTGACCTCCTACACAGGCTGCAGTTGCCACAACCTTAGCGGCCCCACCCGGGGCAGCATTGGCCACTGATAATTCCACATCAAGGGTAACTGAATGTTAAAAGTGACACTTTGGGCTTTAAATTACTTTCGACGTGACAGGAAATGGCCTAGATCCACGACCCTCAAGCCTCCTCACAGCCCTAGAGACCATACCGAGTCACCAGCTGAGAGACAGGATGTTGAAGAAAGGGTTTTCTGAGAGGTGCATCTGGGGAGAGAGCTGTGCTTCCTGACGGGAGGTGGGGCCTGCGCCCTCCCAGTCACCCTGTCAGGGCTTCCACGCAGCTGCTCGGGCGCTTGCCGTTTGGCTCCCTCTGGCTGAGGACAGAGAAGGCCAGGGCCCGTCACCAGCCAGAGGGTGAGAGCCACTGCAGCAGGCTGCTCGGGGCCCAGAGATGTCAGGCCTAATCCCCGGAACCTATAAATGTGGCCTTATTTGGAAAGACAGCTTTTGAAGGTGTGATTAAATTAAGGATCTTGAGATGGGGGGTTATCCCGGATTATCCCCGAATGACATTACATGAGTCCTCGATGCAATTACCCAAATCCTTACGAGAGAGAGGCAAAGGAGATTTAACCACACACAGAGGAGAAGGTGACGTGACCACAGAAGCAGAGACTAGAGTGATGTGGCCACAAGCCAAGGAGTGCCGGTAGCACCAGAAGAGGCAAAGTGCAGACTGTCCCCTGCGACATCCAGAGGAAGCAAGGCTGTGCCACCACCTTGACTTCAGCCCGATGGTACTGACTTCTGTCCTCCAGAACTACATAAGAATAAATTTCTGTTTTAAGCCATCACATTTACAGTAATTTTGTTACAGCAGCCACCAGGAACTAATACACAGACTGACTACTCCTTGCTTTGGTGCTGAAACCAGGAGCAAGTGCTGAGTGGGGGGACCTCCATCCCAGAGCTTGTCAGGGCAAGTGGCACAGGAGGGCCAGACCCAGTATGTGGGTCTCTAAGGGCCTTACCAATAGGGCCACCAAGAGGGACAGACACCCAGCAGCAAAAAGCTGCAGATAACCCCAAGAGACTGCGGAAAACTCAAGTGACCGCCCAGAAGAGGCCCAAGGATGTGCACAGGCCCACAGAAAGCACCACCAGGAGACAGGGCAGCTCGCACCCTCAGCAGGCTCGAAGAATGACAGCCGGCTCCCCACGCACCACTCATGAAAGAGCTGTCCTTGGCCCCTCGACCCCCTCACCCAACTCCAACCTAAGGAGAAGCGGCGTGGGAGCCGCAGGACAAGGGAGAAGCCAGCCTCCTCCCTGTCCATGCAAGCTTCCAGCCCTAAGCAGACTTAGCTGGAGCGGGGAGAAGACTAGATGTCAAAATTCGGAGTTTTGACTAATATCTTGGCCTGGACATTGAAATTCCAAATCAAGACTGTTTTTCATTTAAAGCCACCATCGGACAGACTATTTCCTAAGAGGAGCAGAAAAAGCGCGAGTCTGCCAGGCAGGGTTTTCATTCTGGGCCAGGGAACATGAATCCAGCTGAGTACACGTGAAAGGGGCGACATAGGACGGCGACAGAAGCTGCCTTCCAATCACAGGGCAGGCTGCGCTTGTTCCACGCACTTGCTACACGAAGGGTGGTGAAAACATCTCGGTGGAACTGAGAGTAGCTGAATTCCCGTGAAAGGAAAACATGCAAATTTGTTTTCAGTATCACTTCTAAGCTTCCTGAGTGGAGCCCTTGGCCAGCGATGTCACGCATTGACGTCAACCCGAGGCAGCCATATCACAGCTGCCACTGTTCCCGCCCTCCCCCAGGGCCCCCGGGGCAGAAAACACACTGGTTTTGTTTCACGGAAGATTAAAAACAGTTGCTGGCATGTCCATAATTCACAGCCCCTGTTATCACTGGGGCCAGGAGTACCAAGCAAAAAAAATCCAAAGCGCCCAAGTCAAAACCAAGGGACAACCACAGAGAAAGGATTACAGTTGGTGGGGAGCTATGCCCGCAGGTTCTCCTGAAACACGAGGTGACAGGATCTACAGCGTACACTTGGGGACTCTGATAAACGGTTTGAAACACAGTCTTAGCACCCTGTGAGGGAGATGGGGCTTGTGCTACGTAGCCCAGGACAAACTCCTGCCTCTGCTCTCCCAGCAAAGCAGCCACCACCCAGGAGGAGAGAACAAAGGACAGACTGTAGTCCCAGGACAGAATGATCTTCCCCGATAGAGCCAGTAATCTTCCCACTGGGAAGAGGAATGTGTGTGAGGGGACACCGGGGAGGCCAGGGGAAGGGCTGGGCGCATTGCTGCATCTCTCTGTGGTTTTAGGATCCTCTGAAGAGGAGCTGTGCACACGTGGATGTGCCTCAGAGGTGCCCCGGTGTCACCATGTCTCTGAAGTCAGGGCTGGCAGGGGCAGAGCTTGGTGCCAGAGGGCCGGAGTCCGAGTCCTGCTGACGGTACCATTGTCCCGGGCAGTAGCTGTCCAAGCACTGCACCAAGCTTTGGCTGTTGCTGCTGCCTTCCCTGGCCCCTGCCTGGGCCGTCCTGTGCCCCCACCCCTATGCTGAGGTCTGGCCTCCCTGCCACCTCACTCATCACAGTGCACCACAGTGGGTGACGTCGTTTCCCAGTAGACTGGGAGCAAAGTGAGGCTAGGGGCTAGGACCTGCCTAAATGCCAGCACCCATCACAGAAAATGCAAAATGATGCCAACTGCAGATAAAGTCGAGTTGGTATCCTTGTTGTTGGCCACAGTTCCGTTTCTCGGGTCTGAGGAAACCCCCAGGGCTGTGGATCCCAGGCAGGGACTATCTGCTGGGAGTTGGTGACACTTCTGGGGGAAGGCAGATGGTAAAGGGAAAAAAAGAGCTGTTTTGCTATTTTTCCTTTTAATCCATCTTTTACTCATAGCTACAAACCTTTACCCAATTGTGGATAAAACAAAAGCCCTTTGAAATGCTGAAACAATAAGGCATACTGAACGATCACGGTGAAACCTGAGCACCGGGCTTAGACACAGGGTTGGCTCATCCACGGCAGCACAGAGGCAGAGATGGTGGCCCTCACAGAAAGGAATTCGGGGAAACCTTGTCTCCCCAAATAATATGGATGGAACAACAAAATGAGCTTCAGGATTGGCATGGCAAAGTCAAAGTCGCTGGCATTCTCTTGGCAGACATTTACTGACCCCTTCCGTGAGCCAGGCTACAATTACAAACACGACGTGCTGGCTGCACCCCCAGGAGACAGACACTGTCACACCAGGCTGAGCAAGTGCTATAAAGCCAGGCCCGCAGGAGGAGCCGTGAGCAGAGAAGGGGACGCTGCGCTATCATTTAGTGGCAACAGCTCAGAACTCCAACATCAGACAGACCTGGGCCAAATCCTGAGTCCCAGCCTTACTAGTGTTAGGACCTTGGCCAAATTATTTAACCTCTCGAAACCTGTTTATGTCTCCCTTGGAAATGAGGCTATCGGTGCCTACCTCATCAGATTGTCGTAAAAATAAAATTAATTATAACATACAGCAAAGTGGTCAGCCTAGTCCATGGCTCAAAGGAAATACTCAATAATGTTGGCTGTCATTCTTACTGACTCTGTCTGACAAAGTCAGAGAGGTAATATTTTTAGATGTATCCTGAAGGACTTATGCAGAAGGGGGACGGAGGATTTTGTGAGAAGGGCATATCATTTGTTATACAAAGATACAGACACCTACATTACACAGCACGTTTGGAAACCAGCAAGAAGTTCAAAATTGTTGGCCTGAGGGACATAGGAGAGAGAGGAAGTGGACAAAGGGGTGTGGTCCCTGCTAGGGAGTTTATTTTGCGGGCATTTGGTCAAATGATGATGAGTTTTTGAATCAAATATCAGAAATCTATTCCCACCACACTTTGGTGGTGAGTTTGGGCAATCAACATTGCCCTCTGCAAGTGTTGAAGGGCTGTTGATCAGAAAGACTTTTTCTGTAAAGAGCCAGATAGTAAATGTCTTAGGCATGGCAGGCCACACGGTTTCTGTTGCAACTACTTGACTCTGCCCTTGTAGCACAAAAGCAGCTACAGATGATACATAATTGAGTGAGCACAGTTGTGTTCCAATAAAACTTTATTTATAAAAACAAGCGGAGGGCCAGATCTCACCTGCAGGCAGTCCTTTGCCCACCCCTGGCTTAAATTAGGAAATAAACATGAAATTCACTAGCACAGTGCCTCCAAGTTCCTGTTTTTTTTCCCTCCTCTTCCACATGCTTTTCTCATAGCCAGTGGTTCCAAGACATTACCAAATGATCTGAATATTACAGCAAGCTTGCCTTCATCTAAGCTCAAGAGATTGCAATGCATAAAGATAATTTGTTCAACAGAGTGAGAGCTGCTTTGCCAGGAGTGCTGAATGTTTTAGTAATCAATCAATCAATCAGTCAGAGAAAGAACTCATTAAGCACATGGTGCTGTCCCACACTGGAGGCACACAGAGCGTTGAGGCTGGATCCTCAGGAACAGCACGTGGGTTGGTGAGAAATTCCCACTTCTCTGTTGCCCGGGTACTAGTCACAGTTTCGCACAGTTTTAGTTGTGTGTGATCCTTGAGAGTCACATTTTCCATTTCTTCATCTGCACAATTCAACCAAGTGGCAACACGATGTTGTGGATGCACCAGAGGACCTCTTCTCAAGGACTTCTGGGAGACATCCTGAAGGAAGCCACATACAGGGACTGGCCTCAAGGACAGCCTGAGCCCTGGGGGGAGGAGTAGCCACACAGCAGCCAGCACGTGGGCATCAGTGCCTGGAAACGGGGACAGAGAAGGAGAGGGGATGAAACAGACAGAAATAGAGGAGGGTGCAACTGATTGAAGACTCCGTATTTTTGCTGACATTTCGAGAAGAAGGAAACTCTCTGACGTATAGTGTAGATCAGGAGAGTTGAAAACTCAGCACCAGCAAGGGGCCGGACAAGAAGGAGAAGTGAGTCAAGTGGGCGGGATGTCACCATGGGGAACAACTTAGCTCCAGATGACTGCGACCACATGGTCTTAAGAGCTCCTCACGGAAGAGCTGATTCTGCCCAAGTTGCCGCTTCCTAACCTTGAGTGTGGAAGGGGAGGCTGATTTCAGAAAGAGTTTTGAAGAGTCTGCAGTACCCATGAGTGAAGCAGAATCCAGTCCCAGCCTCTGCATATGGAGCCTCCTTCAGCATTAGCCCGGCTACAAGCTCACCGGGAACCAGCACTGCCAGTTAAATGCAGGACTCCCTGTTAAATGTGAATTTCAGAGAAACAGCCAATACTTTCTTAGTATAAGTATGTCCCAGATATTTCATGGGGCATACTTACAGCTCCAAAAGAGTATTGGCTGCTTACCTGAAATTCAGTTCAAATTTAACTGGGCATCCTGCCTTTTTATTTGCTGAACCTGGTAACTCTCCCAGAACCCCAGCCCAGGCGCCAAAGGGCCACATCCTCCCCTCTCCTCTCAGAGCTGCAGGCTCCACTCTCAAGGACACAGAGACACAGTCCACCAGGCAGATCTCAAAGGGAAAAGGAAGCAAATTCACGCCTGAGTGTCTGCGCATTCCGGTAACATACAGGCGATTTCCACATGGGACCCTGGGTGTCACGGGCTGGGGGTTCTAGGGCCATCTTGGCCCCTGCCCCATGGTGTGTTCTTTGTCCTTCTCAGCCTTGGTTTCCTCGTCTCTTTAGAGGACATCGGAATTCCTATCTCACAGGACTGTCACAAGGATTAAATGGAATAAATGTAAAAGCGTATCACGGTGCCTGACACGAGGCAGACACACAACAAATGTTCACTGTGTGCTGAGTGAAATTCTGTAGCCCCAGAATGACGCTTTGTGTTCCCCCTGCACCTGTCGAGACCGTCCACTGATGGTGCCAGGAGGCTGGGGCAGAGGGAACATGTGAGCCCCCACCATGGCAGGCGACATCTCTCAGGGAGGGAGGGCCGCAGGTGCTGAGCTCCTGGTGCACTGTAGGATCACAGTTCAGGGAGAGGAGGAGGGGCCTGGCTTTCTGTGCTGTGGGCGCTGGAAACCAAGTGTACAGAGTCATCCATTTTAATTTGGGGTTTGCTGCCATTCTTCAGAGGTGTGACAACTGCTCCAGGTAGCACAGGGATGGTTTCTAAGTCACTCAGAGCTCAGAGAGACCCAAGATGAGCTTCCGTAACCCTCCCCATCTCTTGCATTCGCCCCCTCCAAAGCCAGACCTCAGCACAGAACAGCTGGGAAGGCTTTGAGCATTCTGAAGGAGAAACAGAAACCGGAGCGTGGAGTGCTTCATCTTATCTCACTCCTTCCCCAGACTGCCTTAAAAATGACAAAGGATGTCTGTTCTTACAACACAGAGGAGCCTGCCGGTGCCACATGCTTATCCCATGCAGATAGCCCTGTCTACGCACACAGACATGTATGTAAAGATCTCCGAGGGCACTCATTGAAATCTGCTCCCCTTGAAAATGAGAGTTACTGTATTAGTTTGCTAGGGCTGCTATAACAAAGTACCACTGCCTAGGTGGCTTAAACAACGGAAATTTATGTCTCCCAGTTCTGGAGGCTGAAAGTCTCCAGATCAAGGTGTTGGCAGGTTGGTTCCTTCCGAGGCTGTGACGGATAGAACAGTTCCAGGCCCCTTCCCTGTTCACAGGGAGTCCTCCTGTACGCCTGTGCGTGTCCAAGTCTCCCTTTTTCGTGCTGACACCAGTCATGTTGGATTAGGCCCCATTCTAATGACTGCGTTTTAACTTAATAAACCTCCGTAAAGACCGTGTCTCCAAATAAAGTCACATTCGGAGGGACTGTGAGTTAGGACTTCAACATATAAATTTACAGGGGACAGAATTCAAGCTATAGCAGTTATCTTGTTGGAAAGAATAAAGTCTGTGAATCCCAAAGCCTGTTGTGGTAGGTATCACAAACATTCCTCTTCTACATGGAAGAGTCTCAAAATAATTATGCTGAGTGAAAGAAGCCAGACCAGACACGAACATACTGTGTGATTCCATTTATACAAAGTTCTGGAAAATGCAAACTAATCCATACGGCGACAGAAAGAAGATCAGTGGTTGCCTAGGAATTAGGGAGCAGGAGCGTCAGGAATGGGGGATGGTAAAAGGACTCGGGAAACTTCCAGCAGCGATGGAGATCTTCATTATCACAATTACGGTGGCGGTGGTGTCACGGGTATATACATGTGTCAAGCTTATCAAGCTGTAGACTTTAAATATGCACATTTTATCATATAGCAACTAAAATTCAGTAAAAAGATTTTTTTAAAAGAACAAATAGTCCTCTTCTCTCCCCTTCTGTTCTTCCCTTGGACACAAGGGAGGATGTTACCTCCCCTCTCCCTTCGAAATTAGGTGTGGCCATGAGACTCGCTTTGGCCAATGAGATGTGGCAAAGTGATGGGCGTCACTTCCAGGTGGAGGTGTTAGGAGCCAGCATGTGATTCATCGCTTTCCCTTTAGTCCCACCCCTGTAATCATGGGAGCACATGTCCACGTGGAGCCTCCAGCCACCCAGGTCCCTGCGAGGACCAGTGCTCCCTGCTGGCCTGCAGCAGCTGTGTCTCGCAAGTGGGAAACCTTTGCTATTTTAAGCCACTGAGACCAGGGGCTTGTTTATTGCTGCAGCAGAACCTCGCCTCTGCTGACAGATTCTCCTGTGAGTGTGAGAGTTTGTCATTCGGCTGCGGCCCAGCTGGAATCAGGAAGGAGATGGAAGCCACATCGCTAAAGGGTGAACCTAGCCAACCACCCAGCCTCCTCCCCTGCACAAAGCTTCATGTACTCGACTCCTTTCCACATACACAATAACACTCTTAGGGGTACATATTTGCTTTTCTGTGTGAAAACGGCTCCAGAAAGAAAGCTATCTGCTAGCAGTGACGGCAGAAGTAAGAAGAAAGACAAGCAGTCCGGCAAGGTCCGTCAAGTTAGGAGCGGGCTGCCTGACTTTAGTCCCATATGATAGATCATGGTGTGCAAACCAGTGTCTCACAGCCGCCATTTTGTCTTCCCACATTGTCGAAGGGAGTTATACGTTACAGAGGTACTCTTAAATTGGGGGAGTCACCAAAGCATCTAAATTTCTCCCTCCCAAATATCAAGGATGCCTATTGAGCAAAATGCATTTCAAACACAGTCCGGTGCAAAGTGATCTCCCGGAACAAACAGGCAGACTGAAGTGAAGACATGAGGTTTGCTTCTTGCCACCTAGAGAGAGTCCGGAGGCTTGGTGTCTAGTTTCAGAACCTCCACCCGCTCCTCCAGGGGCCCCTGGTGTCTATCAATCAAGCTGGTTTACGTGACATCTGAGGTCTTCTCCAGCCTGAAGTCCTGTGATCTTTCAGGACCGTGCATCTTGCCTCCCTGCCCGTGCTTTGGGTGCTTCTTAGATACTAGGAAGCTTTATATAATTCTGAGTTAATCTCACAACACACCTTTGAGGCATATGCTATTATAATCCCGATTTTACTCTTCATGAGGAAATTATGGCTTGACAAAGTCAAGTATTAATACTGTGCCCAATGTCACATAGCTTTACAAGACAGAGCCAGAAACGCAGCCCTGATTTCTCTGACACCAAAGTCAAAGCTCTTAACCATGTGCTGCTGTTTCTCGAACATGTGCTCAGACATATTTGTACTCCATGAAATTTTTTTTCCATTTTGTCTTTGCATTTTATTAGTAATCTGGAAAAAAAATGAAGGGTTTATTGTGGATGATCTAGCTGATCCCCTCATGATCACAAACTGCCCCTTGATGTTGGAGCCAGCACCTCCATTGGTGTTCCCCATCTGGCTCCAAGGGGTCCCCCAAAGTAACTGCACATCCTTAAGGAGCTGCTGACATATCCCCGGGGGCCTCAGTGTTTTCAAAATACTGCTTTATTAACAAGAAAGAAAAAAAATGAAAAAAACAGTCATCTCCACCCTACTCCCAGAAATAGAAACATTTAAGAGAACAAAGTTTTTAAAGAATTACTTTAATACTCTTTTCTTGTGAAACTCAACTTCGAGGCAGCTTCAAGGTAAGAATACTCACACTTGGTATCTGTCCTGGTCTTTTTAGGTACCTTGATATATTCACACTCACCATGCTCACACCCAGAGTACTCCCAAAGGAATCAGCCTCCTTGTGCAGATAAAGGAAATGCAAACTGGCTATTCTGGGAAAACGGGGTCAGGTCTAGATTTCTGGAAGCCCATCTGGGGACCTCAGATTGGCCTAAGTGACCCCTTCCAAGCACAGCCTCCAGGAAGGGAAAGGGCACCGGTACCCAAGGGGCCCGGAGCATGAGCATAAACCAGGGCCTCTCTGTGTCCGTGGCGCCACTGCCGTGAGAAGCGAGCCTTCCCTGCCCTGTGCCCAGATAGCCTGGCCAGTGAAATGTGGATAGAGGACATGATTTCTCTCATTGATATTCAGGGCCGGAGTTGAGAACCAATTAAAAACATGTCCAGGTGTTTGATGGACATAAGAGTAAACTACAGAAAAAGTGACTTGAGCTGAGGACAGGTAGGAGTCAGCTCAGGTATAAGGAAGGACTCCTGAGAAAGGTTTCTTCTTTGCGTCTTTCCTCCCTCTTTAAACAAGCGTTCTTAGGTCTTAATTAAGCACCTTGTGCTAGATGCTGAGATACAAAATGATCAAAACAGAAGGCCTGCTCTCACAGAGCACACAGTTCCCTGGGCCACTCACACCGCCCAAAATAATCCTGCCGTGTCAGGGCAGCTACCATGGTGGAGGGACTGCCCGCAGGCAGAGGGGCCCAAGAAAGCTGTTCTGTCCCCTAAATGGCTTGAAATGAGAATCATGTGTCATCCGACAGCTACAGCTCAGGCGAATGGATAGATGCTTCCCTGGGCCTGGTCAGGCCTCCGATTCATGAAAGCAAATAGAATCCTAGGTCACTGGGCCGGACAGGTTCTAGAGGACGGTGAGGCCAATGCCCTCCTCTGACAGATCAGGAAACTGAGGACATATTTCTACAGCCAGTTCTCTGTCAAAGCAGAAGAGCATCCTCTATCTACCTAAACAAAGTCGATTTTCCCTGCCTGGCAATTGAATTTATGAGGTTTTTTTATGGTAATGAGTTGGAACTGAACGCACACCGAAATGCAGCACAAATCACTGCAACCAGAGCTGAAAAATGCTAACCTTTCTCCAACATCTCCAGCGCCATTCTCCTGAAACTACCTGCTCCCGCAAGGTTCCCACGGGTTAATTATTGCTGTGGAGGAAATTGCACTGATTTGCATCAACTTTCATCGGCTGGAACCAGCACATGTCAGTCTTGCAGGAACAGGCCTGGGTTAACCTGTCGGCCCAAATACTGCCAGGCAAGAGGGACACCGGGACACCACTTTGCAGGCTAGCTCCCCACCCCCACCAACCAAGGCTGTTTCCCAGCCTCAGGGCACCTGCAGCGATCTGATCAGGTTACCTGTTCACCTGTGCTGTGTGCATCTGATACTCCCAAAGCCTCCCACCTGCTCCTCACAGCAGCAGCATGAGGCCCCAAGCTCAAGGCCCAGTATTTCATTTTTCCTGTTTGAAAAGTTGCATCCCTACCTGGCGAGCTCATCAATAACTATCAAAGCCTCCTTTCTTCCCCTCCAAGAACCAGGCTTTTGAAAATGACTGGCTGCATGCACAATTTCAAAATCCAGCTGGCTCGTGCAGCAACCAGGGCAGCCTCGCAGCCGGGAGGAGGCCACGGTGGAAGGCAGGGAGAGTTACAAAACAGAATCGCCTGCCTTAAGGAAAAGAAGACAGAGATTGCTATACAGGTCTGTCCTCTGGGGCTCTGAAGACCCGAGTGCTCTGTTCTCATATTGCACAGGATTTGAAAGCTCCCTGGCTGTTTGTCCGCCTGTGTGCGGAACAAGGCACCTTCTTGTTCTCAGAAAAGGAAAAGTCTGTAATCCATACATTGATATGCAAATGTATGTTTACCCAGGTGAGGAATATTGTGAGAGAAGCCCCTGGGATAGGTTTCCACTCTGCACTAACCACTGCATTATTCTTTCACTGGGCTACCCAAGGAAGGTTTCAAAAGCAAGTTCCACTTGCGTACTACATCCGGCCTGCAGAAATCTTCCACTGAGACGTGTTTGAAGCAAAAAAACTAATATTATTATGTTTGCATTAGCACGTGTGGACCTGTCGTTAGGTGCTTTTGATGATACTGACAGAACCAAGAGTTTTACACGTCGGAAGCACCGGTTTGGGGTGATACTCTGATGATAACCAATATAAGTAGAATATGTATTTCATATTTGTTGATGACAGACTGGATGTGATTGCATTTCCTCTATGAAAGAGGCCGAGCAACTCTGTATTGATAACCATGCGTGGGGCCCCACTTTGGTAGCACGGAGCTCACCGATGCCCTGTGGTTGGTTCTCACAAGCTCTCCAGGGTGGGGATTGAGACTTAGTGAGATTTCTACACCTTGACTTAGCAGAGTGCCTGGCTTAATAGGAGCTCAGGAACATTTGGGGCAGGAGGGAGGGAGTGAAGATATATACAAGTGGACAAAAGGGCAGAGTCTATCCCTTAAATAAAGGGATTGGGCAGAAAAAGCAGCAGCCACCTTTGAAAGCACCTCTCGGTGAGGACATCAGCAGAATAAGTTGACCTGCCTAGGAGCCACCTGAATATGCAAAATGGAATGGAGAATCTGCAGAGGAATTTGACACAAAACACGAGGCATATTATATGACCTGTTTATAAGGATTGTCCTGGAAAATTTTTAAAAAACGTTGAGGACTCAGGAGGTGTAAGCAATGACTAACCTTGTTAGCTAATCACTGGAGTTACACAAGGTGGCTTCAGGCTAAAATCCATTCAGGTGTTACTCAAGAGCAGCCCCGCCCCCAACAGGTACTGCCAAGGCCAACAGCCACGCTGGGCCCGAGTCCCCTCTGGCCCCACTGTGGTGCCATGCAACCTCAAGTTGCTGATGTGTCTGTTGGCATGTGCTGTGGCCAACAGCCGTGACCAGGCTTCCCAGTGTGTGGAGACTGCAGCCCCGCACCCAAGTAGCAGAGAAAGGAGGCCTGCCTGCCCTGCAATGCTCGCACCCCCCATCCAACTCCCCCCCCCCACCAAGGAGTTGCTGCCCCATGCACTAGGCCAAAGCAGAACCCACTCTGAAGCCTAACCTTGGTGGCTACATTGCATGTCCTACCTGAGACACCCCAAAACAATGCTATGACCTTCCTCGGCCATCACCCTAATAGAGAAACACAGCTGTGAGTGTCCCTAACCACGGCCAACTGAAATTCTGGACTACTCGGTTTGCCTTTATAAACAGCATGTGCACACCCAGGGGCACACCGCACACACATGCACACGCCACCCTCGTGCACACAGCTGGGAGCCAGCACATGTGCTGTGGGCGTGAAGAGGGCCCTGGAGCCCTGAGGGTCGCAGAGTGCTCGAGACAGCGTCGTCCCGTTGGATCCCCGTTCCCGTCAGCAAAACGGAGTTCGGAGGGTCAGAGTTAGTGGATGACAGAGCCAAACGTCAAGCTCAGGCCTTCTGAACAAAAAAAGGAAATGTGAGAGCAGTCAGCTGCCTAGGAAAGGGGAGAAGACCCTACGACGTTTCTTGGGTCCCTGTCTGATTCTCCTCTTTGACCGACAGTAGCTGTGAACAGGCCCTAGTAACCGGGTCCTTTGTACTTACGCGGAGGATTCGCTTTTGATGGAGGGTCCACGGTGCGCTACACACCGCGCCAGAAGCTGGGTTGCGCCCTGGCGGGGGTTTACAGCCAGCGGTGAGAGCGGCACAAAAACAGATCGTGGCAACAGAGTGGTGGGGAAAATGAGAATTACACAGGTCAGAGGAGCGTGGCTGACCTGTCTTAGGGAGGAAATTGGGGAAGTTTTGCAGCCGTGGTGACTTCGGGTGAGGATTTTGCAGGAAGAGTAGGAGTTGCCAGGCAGGTGAGGAAGCGGGAGTTGACCCTGATCAAGGCGGTGTGCTAGAGAACACAGGTTGCTCAATCGCTCAATGACAGCGTGGCAGGAAATGAAGGGCGGGCAGGCCGGGGAGTCAGCATTGCGCGCTGTGCTGAGAGCGCAGATGTGACCCATCATTCATCAGGAGACGTGGGGGCATTTACACAGCGGAGTACGCAGTTGGATCCCCGCTTGAGATGGTCACTCTGGTCACAGCATGCACAAAGTTTTAAAGGAGAAAAGATAGAAGCAAGGAGACTATTAGATCAGCTGTTGCAATAGTGCAGGCAGCAGAGGTGTGGGCCTGGGCTGGGGCAGCTGAGTGACCGGGGGGACGTGGACAGGACAATTAGTAAGTAAACTCAACCTGGTCAGTCATAGAATGTGGAGGAGAGGAGGGGCCGAGGACGACCCCCAAGTCTTCTGTCTTGGGCGGATGGGTGGATTGTAGCAGCCCTGGCTGGCGTGAGAAACCCTGACCGACGGGCAGACTCATAGAGGAGGATGGTGAGTCCAGTCCTTGCCATCTGGAATTTGAGATGATCTGTAGGACAGTCACGTGGAGGTGTCAGCATGCACCTGGACAGGTGAGTGTGGAAAAGAGTGTAGAGGAAAGAGGCCAGTTGAATAACCTTAGCAAGAGCTTTTTCGGGGGTGTGGCAGACGATGGAGTGGAGGGGGCAAGAGCATGAAGACAGAGTGTGTAGGCTGCTCCTGCGTTAGTGCAGTGAACTACGAAGAAAAGGAAGAGCAAGAGTCCCACAGCTGCCAGGGTAGAGCCACAGAGCGAGTCCGGTGCGCTAGGAAGGGATGGGCCGTCCTCCATCGATGTGAGGCCAAAGGTGCGCACACGGCTGGCCGTAAGGACGGGGCGGCTGATTGTCCGTTCCTGGAGAGAACGAGAGAAAGACGAGTAAGAGTGGAGGTGACGTGGTGAGTTGGGACAAAGGGGGACAAGAAGTTGAGAATTGTGTGTTGTTCTTCCTCATGAAAAACGGGCTTAATGAAAGTTAGCTAAGTCATTAGATCACATTTAAAAAATGACTAGGTGAAAGAATCTTTAGAAAGATGAGCTAATTCTTTCAAAAGCAGCAATCTCTATTGATAGGCCAAGGGGAAAAAAAGGAAAGAAAGAAAAAGCAAAAAAAACAAAAAGAGAAAAAGAAAAGATATACTAATGTTAAGTGTAATCTTGTCACACCTCTCCATACGGGACATACATACATTGATTATATACCAAATGCCATGGGGAAGAAACACCTCCTGGATCTGGCAACATGGAATTATTTTAGTGAGAGTCCCCAAAACCATAAAAACAATAAGGTTCAGCTGATTAGATCACCAAACATCAAACGCCATGAAGACTTTGGCTACTACTTCTACTTAGAATAATCGAAATCCATGAAAATGTAACATAAATGGCTGGTCATTTGATGAAAAGGCTCTCTAGCTTTGTGTCCTATTCTTGCAAACACCACCAAACTCAAGAACCCAACATAAACTTCAACCTCCTGATGGAGACGCAGGTCCCACTGTACGGAGCCAAGTAAAAAATGCCTTTGGAGGCCGGGCACTGTGGCTCACGTCTGTAATCCCAACACTCTGGGAGGCCGAGGCAGGAGGATGGCTTGAGGCCAGGAGTTCAAGACCAGCTTGGGCAATAGCAAGACCCCGTCTCTATAAAAAAATATTAAAAATTAGCTGGGCATGGTAGCATGCACCTGTAGTCCCAGCTCCTCAGGAGGCTGAGGCAGGAGGATTGCTTGAGCCAGGAGTTGGAGGTTGCAGTGAGCTATGCTGCACTCTACCTGAGGTGACAGAGCAAGACTTTGTCTCAAAAAAAAAAAAAATGTTTTTGGAAACAGAAGTTTGAGGGCATTTTTAAGACTTTGATGCGCTGAGAAATTTCAAACTTGGAAGACCAAGAAGCAAGAAGGAATAAATATCCAATATTTTAAAGATTCAAGGGATGAAACTGCTCATCTGACCAACTGGAGACTGACGTAGGCTTGGAGCCTTGGTATGTAGGAGCCTTGGTACGTAGGCTGAATCTGACGTGGATGGAACACAACTATGAGCGTTTAAACTCATTACCCACTGGGAACAGAGTTCCTAAAGCAGATGTAAGGAGTGTGAATGGCTGTAAGGTCCACACTGTAGACTCTGTCTGATAAACATCTGCCCGCATAACATGGCGCAAGGACTACTTCAAATGGAGAAAACAGGCCGGGCACGGTGGCTCACGCCTGTAATCCTAGCTTTCTGGGAGGCCGAGGTGGGTGGATCGCTCAAGGTCAGGAGTTCGAAACCAGCCTGAGCAAGAGTGAGACCC